>PVLA01005561.1:0-143458 GCA_004027455.1 Hydrochoerus hydrochaeris
AGAAAGAGAAAGAGAAAGAGAAAGAGAAAGAGAAAGAGAAAGAGAAAGAGAAAGAGAAAGAGAAAGAAAGAGAAGAGACCCATCTCAGGTGTCTGAGATGAACTTGAGGCTCCATACAGAACTTTCTTTTGACCAATCAGTACACATTGGACCATTCTTATTACAAATCTGAGGCTTATTTAAAATGAGGCTGGGGTGGGATCTTAGAGCATCAGATATTCTACTACTTGCAGAAGAACATGGTCTACTTTTTGCACAAAGACACTATTGCTCCTAGTTTGTTTAGGAGTTTGGACGGTAGTAAGGCGTGAGAGTTCAGTATATTTTGTAATACTTCTCTAAATGATCTTCTCATTGTTTTTGCTAGGATTCTTTAAGGAAGAAGTCAGAGGGTGGTTGAGAATGCGTTTTTCTTTCTCCTTTTGTCTGTCCTTCCCTCTTTCCCTTCCTTTTTCCTTCCCTTCCCTTCTCTTGCCTGACTGCCTGTTTTCCTTCCTTCCTGTTTCCTTCTCCCTCACCCCATCTCATGTCTTTTGAATTATAGAATTGAGATTAAGAATATTCTTGGTACCACTATCAGATATAGTTCTATGATCCTAAACAAGGCTTAGTATGATAGAAATGACAGTGTTCTCATCCATACTTAAAATGAAAGTTGCTATTTCTCATGATACTCAACATACACTGTTGAGATCACACAAGAGTGCAATTTTGTAAAAAAGTATGCTGTACTTGAGAAATTATGTCACTGTCTAGCAAGGTACCAGCTGTCTACTGATCTAGTTTAATCCAAGGATATGTTTTAGACTAGACAGTCTAAAAGGTACATAAGTTAATACATGCTTCAAATAATCCTCCTTGAAAATTACTTCTCTCTACTGAGTTAGTAAATATTGGATCACAAAATGAGATTATACACCCACCTAAGTCTTGTGATGCAGCTATTTTTTATTCTGTTATCTAAATTCAGACCCATATACCTTTATTCAAGGGTCGAGTTTGACCTACTATGAAAGCTGAGGACAAACAGCTGGTATAAAAGGTTTTTTCACATACAAGGGAAAACCAAAGTCAGATGCAAACTTTTCCCCAGGAAATTGTTTTGATACTATATAGCACACAAATGAGACTCTAAAATGTCATATCCTGAGAATAGGACCAAACCATTATTTTCAGCTTCATATATTCAACACAGAAAAGTTTAAAGAATGATATAATAACCTCCAAAGGAATCCAAATATTTTTTTAAAAATTTAAATTCTTTTTACTTTAACGAGAATAAAACCAAACAAAATAAAACAGAACAAAGTCAATCAAAACAAAACTATGAAAGTGCTACAGAACTTCAAAAAAGGTCATAGGAAGTCAACAATGGTTACCGTATTGCCTCTTGTTATCTTCAAAATAGCTGCCCATACCATCAGACATAATAAAATTAAAAAAAAAAAAACAGAACAGAATAAAACCAATCAACAAAACAATGAAAGCAATGCAGGACTTCAAAACAATAGGAAAAAGTAATAAAAAATGTAGGAGTAATAAAACCCAAAATGTGTAGTTGTTATTGTAAAAAAGAGAGGAAAAGGAAGTCTTCTAAAGGATATAACTGCAGGTATGTTTAAGTGTGTAGAATTGATAACCATATTACTAAGTTTTTGTTGGATCATTGAACAGAACTGTTTGCAAATCTCACTGTTTGAATGTACACTTTGTATAATTTTGTAACTTGAACAACTATTTCTAAGAGGACAATATGTAATTTATCAACTAGTGATTTCTTTTTTTGTTCATTTTTTTGAAGTTCTATATTATTTCTACCCTTTTTCTGTTTTGCTTTTTTTCTCTTTAAATAAAAAAATAGGAAATCAACAATTATTACCATAATATATCTTGTTATCTTTGAAATAGCTGTCCATGCCATCAGATATAATAAAATCAAGCAAAACAAAACAGAATAAAACCAAACAAAGCAAAATTATGAAAATGATACAGGATTTTTTTTTTTTTTTAACCAGGGATTGAACTGATGACCTTGCACTTGCCAGACAGGCACTTATGCCACTGAGCTAAACCCCTGGCCCCTGATACAGGACTTCAAAACAAGATAATAGGGAATTAACAATGACTACCTCCTTCAGAAGGAAATCCCACATAGTTGCTATATTGCATATTGTTATCCTTTAAACAGATGCTCAGACTATCAGCTTTAGACTTGCAAAGTCATTCAAAAAATACAGGCATTAAGTTATTTTTTTACTTCAGTGGCTATCATCTCAGCCTGTGTTTCTCCAAATTAGCTGGCTGTTTATGAGGAGGGGGTGGAAGCAGGGGTTTGGTACTTTTTGTCTTCTAGCCCATGCACCAGCTGACTCATAGGAAGGGGTTAGCTTCTTTTTAGCTCTCTTCCCAGGACACATGGCCACCAGTGGCTCACAAGAAGAGGTTGGCCCAGCCCCCCAAATAGTTTTAATATTAACATTTCTTAATGTTAACACCAAAATAAAGTCTTAATTAAGCACACATTAGGTTGAGTAGTGCTATACCTTACCATATTCTCTAGGATAAAATATCTGTGAACAGGAAGGTAATGGGACAGTAACTTTTATAGCATTGTTATCTATAAACCAGTTTAAAAATAAGAAGTACCTATCAAATGTATATTATTTTTGCAAGTATTAAATCTTTCTGACATGGACTATTCAAAAGAGTTTTAGTAGAACTCTGAGTTTGAGATATTTTTATCTGCATAAGCAGAAAGGTGTTGTCTTGCTTATCTAGGAAAAATTTCCATTGCTCAGATTCTTAAAGGCTTAATATAAGCATTGAAAACAGATAGTGACAGGACAGAATGTATTATACTGAACTTGTGTAGTGGACTCTATAACCAGCTCCTGCCAACTGACATAAAGGCTGAGAAATGTATACTAAAATGTATGTGAGCCACAGGTATAGCTCAGTGGTAGAACACTTGCCTAGTATGCATAAGAGCTCAATCCTTAGCAGTACAAATAAATAAAGTATGGTGGTGTGTAACAGACAAGCTCTATCTAAAGTCTACCTATTCCTTATGTACAATATCCAGAAAAACCCAGGCCTGAAATTTGTTAATAAAATAAATAATAATTTCTGTTGGTTATTGACTATGAGATTGTGCCAAGTACTTTACCAATATTGATTGTCTCACCATTAGCTGTGTCACATACAGCTAATGGTGGCACAGTGCTGTAATCCCAGCATTCGGGAGGTTGAGGCGGGAGGATCTTTGTGAATTCAAGACCAGCCTGGGCTACAAAGTGAGCCCAAAGCCAGCATGAATTGCATCATAAGACTATGTTTCAAAAATACTAAAAAAAAAAAAAAGAGTATGGTCTCAAGATGCATCCATTTACCTAGAAATGTCATACACTTATCCTTCTGGCAGAGTAGTGCTTCACTGCTTTAAATAAAAACCCATATCTTCTTTAACCATTCATCTGTTGGTGGGCATCCGGGTTGTTTCCAAGATTTAGCTATTATAAACTGTGCCACTATAAACATGGGGTGCATATACTGCCATGGTGTGATGCTTTTCTTTCAGGAAGATACCAAGAAGGGGAATAGTTGGGTTGAATGGTACCTTTACCCCTAGTTTTTTAAGGAATCTCTGCACTAATTTTCACAGTGGTTGCACCAGTGTACACTCCCATCAATAATGGAGAAGAGTTCCTTTTCACAGCCCTGCCAGCATTTGTTACTGGTTGATTGCTTGATAATAGCCATTCTTCCTGGGGTGAGATGGAATCTCAGCATTAAGTTGTACTTCTCAAGTGACCAATGATGTTGAACATTTTCTCATATATTTATTTGTTGTTTCTACTTCATCTGATAAGTGTCTATTTCAAATGCCCTTTTTTGGATGGGGTCTTTAAACTTGGAGGTTCTAATTATTTTGAGATCTTTATATATTCTACATAGTAGTCCTTTGTCTGAGGAACAGGTGGCAAATTTTTTTCCCCACTTTGTGAGTTGTCTCTTCACTCAGTGGTTTCTCTGGCTGTGCAAAGTCCTTTTAATAAGATGAGATCCCAGTTGTTAATTTTTTGTGATCTAGTTCCTGTGCAATTAGAGTTTTATTCATAAAGTCTTTGCCTACACCAATGTCTTCAAAAATTCTACCTATTCTATCTTCCAGCAGGTTTAGTGGTCCTGTTTTAATATTTATATATTTGATCCATTTTGGTGCATAGTAAAAGATATGGGGGTAGTTCTAATCTTCCATATGTGGAAAGCCAATTTTTCCAGCAACATTTATTAAAGTGTCTTTCTTCCAGTGAAGATTTTTGGAATCTTTGTCAAAGATAAAGTGAGTAAGTGTGTCTGGAGTTGTTTCTGCATCTTCTAATCTATTCCCTTGATCCTCAGGTCTGTTTTTAGATTTTTTTTGCCAGTACCATACTGTTTTTATCACAGTAGCTTTGTAGCATAATTTCAAATCAGGGATTGTGATGGCCCTTGCTTTGCCTTTGTTGCCTAGAATTGTCTTTCTATTCCAGATCTCTTTTGGTTATAAATGAATTTTAGGATTGTTTTCTTTAACTCTGTGAGATAAGTTGTTGAAATTTTGATCAAAATTGTGTTAAATCTGTATAATAATTTTGGAAATATGGCCATTTTCACTATATTGATTCTTGCTACCCATGAGCACAGGATATCTTTCTATTTTCTGATATCCTCTATTTCTTTTTCAGAGTACTGTAGTTTTCAGTGTAGAGGTTTTTATTTCCTTTATTATATTGATTCCTAGGTATTTCATTTTTTTGGATGCTATTGTGAAAGGTGTCATTTCCCTGATTTCTCTCTCAGTGAGTTTGTTATTCGTGTATGGGAAGGCTATAGATTTCTGAGTGTTGACTTTGGCAAGGCAGGCGCTTATGCCTCTGAGCTAAACCCCTGGCCCTGAGTGTTGACTTTGTAACCAGCTACATTACTGAATTTGCTTATTAAATCTGAAAGTCTTTTGGTGAAGGTTTTGGGGTTTTCTATTTAGAGTTATTATGTCATCTGAAAATGATAATTTACCTTCTCCCTTTGCTATCCTCGTTTCTTTTATTTCTTTCTCTCGTCTAATTGATCTGGCTAATGAAGAATCTGAGTCTTAAAGAGGTAGCTGACTGAGGTCACACAGCTACTTATTGGGATTCAAATCTAAGGGGCTTTGACAGTAAAGTTCATGCTATTTGTTCTTTGGCTGTGCTGTCTTCCTTGAGCAGTCAAGCCCATAAGATCATGTAAATGCTACTCTGGCATCCACCAGGCATGATCATGCCTGTCTTTAGAGGGAACAGGCCAGCAATACTATTATTTATAAGGATTACAGCATGTAATTCACAGCAATTCTTAAAACAGTTCTAGAAATAATCTCTTGGTGGTTTGTTCTTTTTTGTAAACTTTCTGAGGGTAGAATTTTCATACATGCAGTGCAAGTGAATCAATCTTAAGATGACAGTTTGGTTAATCTTTACAAAGATGTATAATATACCCAATCAAGATCTAGAATATATCTAGCACTCTAAGTGCTTTATTAAATCTGTAATTTTTAACCAGCTGCTCAGTGTAGGAAACCATTGCTAAATCCCAATTAAAAACTGACTTAGGTGCTACAAAGTCTTGCACATTCAGTATGGTTTATAGAGTTTGAAAAGTAGGCCTGCCATGAACCAACTCAAATCTGGGTGTCACTCCATTGTCTCAGCTTAGAGATAGTTCACACTTCCAAATCTAATGACTGACCTCAGGTCCTGCCACAGGTTCATAGCAGAGGATGTTTTATAGCCTTCATTTAAACTGTAAAATATCAAATGTATATTATACAAATGTATGTGTGTACAGGTATATGTTTATATAAATAAATCAAACACTGAGAGAGTAGTAAAATGCATCCCACATACTCATTACCCAACTTCAGCAATAAACCTATGGCCAAATTTATTTCATTTATATCCCCATCCAGTTTCTCTCCCCTACCAGACTACTTTGAAGTAAATTCCAGTATCATACCATTTCTTCTAAAAATATTTCAGCATGTCTCTATAAAGAGTAAGTACTGTTTTAGAAACACTATTAGAGTCCAATATAAATTACAGAAACTCTTTAATACTATATGGATTGTATGGTCATTTCAGGTTTAGGTTTCTCATCCATTCATTTATTCAAATTGACAAAATGATGTATATAGATAGCTATGTTGTATAACATGATGTTTTTAAGTAGGTATACATTGTATACACATAACATGTATGCAAATGTACATTACCTCACATACTTTGTACAAACACTTAAAATCTATGCTTTTAGAAATTATCAAGTGTACAGCATAATAACTACATTCACCATGTTGAATAGATCACTTGAACTTATTCCTCCTGACATTTTTTATCTTTGGCCAACATCTCCATATCCCCTTCCTGATTCATGGTAACCACTTTTCTGCTCTCTGCTTCTGAGTTTAACTTCTGTATATAAGTGAGATCCTGCAGTATTTATGTTTCTGTGCCTGGATTACTTTACTTTTGGTTTTCTTCATTAATCTTATTGAGGTTTTCTTGGGTGCAGTTTTTCACCTCCATGCGATACTGGGGACTGAACATGGGGTCTTTGCACATAGCTACATCCTCAGAATTTTTCCTACTTTAAAAAGTTTATTTTTATTTTGAGTCAGGATCTATTGGCTTGAATGTGAGCTCTTCCTTCCCCGGCCTCCCAGAGGGATTATAGGTGAGCCACCATGGTCAGCCTGCCTAGCAGTCCTTGACAATTCATCTACTACAAAGGTGATACCTCACTCTGGGTGTTACTGGGGGATGGATTCAGACCCTTCGCACTGAGCTACAATCCAGCTCTTTTCAATTTTTTTTTACTTTGAAATAAGATCTAAGATGCCTCGGCTAGACTCAAACTTGCCATTCTCCTGCTAATGGTTATGAGTTCCCTATCTATATCCAAAACAATTTATTTAAAATTTAGCTAATGCAAGTTAAATCAGAGAAAGGATAACTCTTTATATAACTCATATTCCTTCTAAAGATGGTAGGAAATAAACTAGCAATAATATATGATACAATCTATAAAGTTATTCCCCAGATTAGAAAAACATTTCTTCCCAAATATATATACTACCGCAAATTTTTATGTTAATGAAAATAAATGTCCACTTTACATTAGCTTATCTATTTCCAAAGGTATGTTCTATATATTTCTCTGATCTAGAAATTCCACTTTAAGTAATATATCACAGAAACAGTTATGTGGTGCAATTAACTTCGTGGAATTTCACAGCAATAATAGGAAACAAATGGCTAACAGACACTGATCAAGTAAGTTAAAGACTATATTATGTACAGCTATTAAAATATTCAGAAAAAGGATAGTTTTTTAAAAGTAGGTGACAGGTGTGGTGGCACACACCTGTAATCCTAACACTTTGAATGTCTGAGGCAGGAGAATTGCAAGTTCAGCTGCTCAGGTAACTTAAAGATTTATCAAGAAATCAAAAGGGGCTGGCAATATAGCTCATTGGTAGGGTACTTCTGGGTTTTATACCTTGTATCATCAAAACAAAAGAACAAGAATAAAACCAAAAAACAAAAACAACAACCCCAACCAAACAAACAAAAAATGGGTCACAAGGCAGGTGTGTTGGTGCACTCCTATAATCCCAGTACTGTAGGAGGGTGAGGCATGAGGATCACAAATTCAAGCCCAGTCTGGCCATTTCAGAGACTTAGCAAAACACTGTCAATAAAAACAAATAGGTCAATATTTACTTAATGAAAAATAAACTAATTAATTTAAAAAGACAGGAGAGAAAAGATAGGAAGACTAGAAGAGTAATCCAGAGTCCCAAAATCCAATTAACAGGATGAAAAAGGAAACTATAAAAAAAGAAAAATATTTCCCAAACTAAAGGACCTAAGTCTCCACATTAAAAAGATCTAGTGAGAGATCAACACAATGAAACAGTTCCTGTATCAAGGGGCATCACTGTGAAATTTTAGAACACCAAAGATAGTGAGAGACAGCAGGAAGTCTCAACTGGGCCGAACTACCTACCAATCTAGTAGAATAAAAATATTTTCAGGCTAGCATTGTAACATTTAACTTCTAAGCAACCTGCCTCTAGAGGCAACAAAAAGATATAATTAAGTTATTAGAGCAAATTTAGAGAAAGACATGTAATTCAGGAAATAGGGATATAACACAAAAATAAGATGAAGGAATTCCCAGTCTGATGGCAAAGGAAAAGAAGTCAGTGCAGAATAGGGAGATGCAACTGAGATTATCTGGTGGATTTAACTGTTAAAAACTGTACTGAGAACTAGCAGAACATAGGAAGAGAAAACTATGCATATAAAAAAGTAAAAATGATTGGTAACTCCAAGATAAATTTGTGATTATTGAGAGGTCATTGGAACAGGCAAAAGCAACTGGATGATATTTGTTAACCACTTAAAATTATAATCAATTTAAGAACTGCCATCTCTTACTATGTAACATCTGAGGTATGTTTTCAATTACTTGCAGTTAAAATAGCCAAATGCATCTTGAGCACAATTTCAGAAGAGGAATAAACTTAATAAACTAGACCTAGAATTTGGAATTTATGATGAAGATGAGAGAAATTCCATCATTTACTAGCTATACAACCTTGGAATAGTCATTTAATGTCTGTTCCTTAACTGCCTCATCTGGAAAGTGAAGATAATTATATTGTTGTGAGAATTAAATATATAAAGAAATAGCTAAATGTCATGTGGTACCTTGATGAGAGCCTGGAATAGAAAGAAAAGGCCAGTAGTGAGGGAAAAAATGGTAGAATCAAAACCTGTAGTTTATACCATTATTAATGTCTTAATTTTGAAAACTGTATTATGCTATACGAGACAAGGTCTGGCTAAGTTCCTCATGTGGCACTTGAATTTATAATCTGTCTGCCTCAGACTCACAAAGTTCTGAGATCACAGGAATAAACTGTGTACTTCAAAGAACATCGTTAAGAGCCAGGTAAGGTAGTGCACATCTGTAATCACAGCACTCAAGAGGCTGAGGCAAGAGGATCACTATGAGTTTGATACCAATCTGGAATACATAATGAGGCCATGTTTTAAAAAAGATAAAAAAGAACATCATTAAGAAGGTAAAAAGATAACTATGAGAATAAGAAAAAAATTGCAAATTATATCTGATAATCTGTATATCAAAAAAAATCACAAAAAAGACAACATTTATGTGGAAATACCAGGGAAAATATGGAACTGGAGTACAGAAGAGCCATCAAGTCAGAAGGGACATCCAAACCATTAACTATTTATTGAAAGGTCTATACTGGTTCAAGGGAATTCAAAGATGCATTGTGCCATCTTTTTTCAATGAACCCAGCTAGGAATAGTAGCTGACACTGACTGAGCACATACTGTGTGCCAAGTCCTTTGGCTCCACTGCATGCATTATCTCCAGTCTCACCAAAGAACAGTTTGGTGACGAATAAGAAGCTTCTCCAAATTTGACCCACAAATAAACAATTCTATTTTAGAGAAATTAGTGAAGCAAATGAAAGGTTGTGGGATCTGTTTAAAATAGTTCAGTGTCAGGGGCCATGAGCCAGACCAAACAGCATGGCTTCCCACACACCCCACTCGGCCTGTGATTACTCAAATCCCAGCCCTGGCCCCAGGCCTGCCCGCCAAAATGCACGACTGAAGGGCAGTTTGCCAGGAAAAGGCAGAACTGGTCCTGGTGTTAGCCATTTAATTGACCAAGTTACCTGGGAGGAAAGGCATGGAATTTTTCTTTGTATTTATAAAATTTTGCTTAACACCACAACTCCCCACTCTATAGTTTTCCACCACCTCACCTGGCAATTTGCTTTTCCAGCTCTGCAATAGCTCAGCAATGGGGTAGGGGAAGGGGATGTGGCTCAAGTTCCTTTAGGCTGAGCAGCCTAAGTCTGATTGTAAGTTTATCTAGGTAAAGAGTCTGCAGAGATGTACATTTATTCAGGCACCAAAAGTTTTAAGACTTTTTGGCAATGGCATGTGGTTGGTTTATCTTGTGCTCCCATGACTAGCAGAAGGGCAGAAGCTAGACCTTCAGACAAGAGAAACACAAGTGATAATGCAGATGAGTGGAAAAAAGATGTTTTCTCTTCTACCCATGAAGAAGACTGCCTGGTCATGGTGGGGCAGGTCCAGACACAAGTGTGCCTGGACAGTAGAAGCACAGGCAGCACTGAGGAACACCTGGCCCAGGAGTATATGAAGCCCAAGGTGACGAGAGGTCAGCAGAGCCTCTGATGGAGAGGAAGAGCTCCTTGGTGGGGGGAAGAGATGTGGTGGGGGGAAGACAGTGTCTGCACTGGCTGCTCTATACCGGTTGGAGGTGGGGGCTGTGTGTGATGGCTGCCTGTCCTGTCCCAAAGCAGCGGCGGGAAACAGTTAGCAGCTCCAGGTGCATCTCAACTGCCACGGCATCTCTCAGGCTTGGAGTCTCTCATGTGTACAGCATGCACTTCCTTTTGAGAAAAAAAAAATCAGAGAAACAACATCTTTAAAGTCAACTAGTGTCTTTCTGTCTCAGCCTGATCTCCCATTATTGAGGATGGTCTTAGAGAAAATTGTAGACAGTTTCTGAGTAAGTGTCCACCCCAGCAATGAGGAGTGATAAGAAGGCAACTTTCCAATCTTGCTGTAGACATGGGAAGACTTATAAAAGGCTCTATGGAGCTGATGGCCCTCCCCTCCAATGGTTTAAGATGCTTAATTTCCACTTTTGGTAAAATCTAGAGTGCACTAGAAATAATAGTCATAGACCCAACTAGATGACATTACCACCTACCTATGTGAGGTCACAGGACAGTAGTCATAGAGAATGGCACAGACAGGAAAGAGGTCTCTCACCCTGGATACAATCTCTGAACTCTTGTGACACTGCAGCCGTACCCATTCTCTTTCATCCCATCTGTGTGGACAGGAGCTGGTCTGTGGCTTGCATCAGAGCAGTGTTCAGTAATTAGAGGAGCTAGGCTGGCTGCACTGGAATTCTGAGTTTGTGTTTTACACAAGTTCATCTCATTCAAGTAGTGGAGGTAAAGTTAATTATTCAATTATTCATTCAGCAAGTATTTGTTGAGAGCCAAGACATTGTTGTGAATGCTGGGGTCAGAGAAAAAAAATACCTCTGTACTCATGAAGTATGCATTCTAGTGTGAAGAGGTAAATAAACAAAGGAAGATGTAAAATGCAAAGGATACCAGGAAGTGAGAAAAGTAAAGCTGGGAATAGGTTACCATCCACCCACCCACCCATCCACCCATCCATCCATCCATCCATCCATCCATCCATCCATCCATCCATTCAAAACAGCATCACTCTCTGTAGCCCAGACTGGCCTCAAACTTGCAATGATCCTCTGGCCACACCCTCCTGAGTGCTGGGACTACAGGTGTGCGTCATCACACTAGAGTATGGGAAGGGCTTTTTAAAAAACAATCAAGAAAAACAAAAGATCAGAAAAGACCTTGCAGGTGAGAAATGAGCAGAGAGCATTCTAAAGGAGGTAGACAGCCAGCCTTGTGGAATCTGGCAGACCATGTGAGGATGGGCAAGGCCCTGGCTGGGGTCTGGTGTACATAAGGAACAACAAGAAGGCTGTAAAGTTCTGAGATTTGTCCAGACTTAATCAACACCAAGCGCAAGACCTGGTTTAGAGCCAAAATTCTACTAGTTCTACATTTTAGTCTTTAACTCATTTGCTTCTTAATATATACTCAGTTTCTTATAATTTTCTTTGGTACCGGGGATTGAACTCAAAACCTTGAGCTTGTCAGGCAGGTGCGTATTAGTTCTACATTTTAAATTCTGCTACTAATTTTAAAAATTTTTGAGCATTGCAAATGCTCCTCAGGTTTTACTTTTTTCTAATTATTGTTGTGAGTAATTTTTAAGATTTTAAATGGGCCTAGTATTTTTAATATTAATAATTTCTAAGTGTACAATTCAGTGGTATTAGGTACATTCAGTGTTTTGCACTCATCACTACTATACAACTGGAGAACTTTTCTTTCATCATTTTAAAAAGCAGTTCTATATCCATTACATAACTCTCCCCATCCCCACTCCTGATAATGTCTACTCTATTTGTCTATGAATTTGCCTATTCTAGCTATCTCATATGTGCCTGGCTTATTTCATTCAGCATCATACATTCAAGGTTCATCCATATTATACCAAGTATCAGAACTTTTCTTTTTATGGCTAATATTTCTTTGTATTTATCCATTACATTTACCCATTTATCTTTTGTGGACATATATGATTTGTTTCTACCTTTAGGCTCTTGTGAATAATGTTGCTAAGAACACTGGTTTTTAAGTACTATGGAGTCCTTAGTTTAAGTATGTATCTAGAGTTCCTGGATCATTTGGAAATGTTTACCTCTTTTTTTTTGTTTGAGAAAACAACAAACTTTTTCAGAGTGGCTACATCATCTTTTGCAGTCTGAGTAGCAATTTAAAAGGTTCTGATTTTCCAGATTCTTGTCAATCTCCATTTATTTATTTGAGATAGAAGTCCTACTTTGTTGAACAAGCTGGTCTTGAATTCCTGGGCTCATTTATGATTCTCCTGGCTAATTGAGACTACAGGCATGTGCAACTGCACCTGGCTGTGTTCCTTTTGCAATATGACCCTAATATGTATGAAATATACCTCACTGTGATTCAGGCTTTATTTTCACTACTAGTGTCAAATTTGTGCTGTATTTTCAAAGACTACGTATCTTTAAGTTTGATTCTAGTGACTATTTTTTGACCCAGTTTTAAACTTCTGGTTCTCAGAACCAGGGGTAATTTTCATTCTGTCTCCCCTGTTGGTGACACCTGACAATGTCTGCAGAATTGTCACAACTGAAGGGGGTGCTACTGGCATCTAGTGGGTAGAGGCTAGGGATGCTACAAAAGACCTTATAATGCATGGGGTAACCTGCAACAAGAATTGTTTGCCTGCAAATAGTTCTAATAATGCCAAAGTGGGGAAACCCTGGATTATACAGCTATCTTGTCACATTTCATGCATTTCCATAAAGTGCTTCAAATCTTCTTGGGCACAGCAGAATATAGAGTGAACTACTGTTTCTGAATTAAATGATACTAACATCATGACAGAGTGGCAGAGGCATAATTTTCATAATGTCCTCCATATGCAAATTCAAAGCCTGAATACTTGAGTGCATTTATAGAATGTTATAAATTTAATATCTTAAAGTAGTATAGGAAATAAAAATATTCCCACTGATACTTTCAAAAAGTTACTATGTTCCCAAAGGAAACAAATCTAGACATCTGGCCTTACCTGAAATTGAAAAATATTTACTAAATGCCAGGTGTGTTCCAGAGTCTCTGTTTAGCTTAAACATATATGAGTGGGCCAGGTAGGTGGATTAGTTCCTGCATTCACACCGCACAAACTTCCTTAGTATAAATCTCCTGATAACCCAAATATTTTTTAACAGTGTTTTGAAGTCTCTCCCCCTTTTAAAGTTGAACAGTTAAAGGCATCAAATTCTTATAAAATGGAAAACTTTTAATTGTTTGAAGCAAAGGCACAAATAAACATTTCAGGTTATCATACAATGTTATAATAAAAAATTCCAACAGTAAAATGAAATACATTATAACCTTGCATCTCTGCAGTATACCGAATATATTATTCTAGCATCTCTTCTTTGAATTGAAAAGAAGGGATATGTAGATCAATGGATGTGATATAAAAACTGGATTATAAATAGCATTCACTCTACTTTTATCTAGAAATTTTAATTTCTACAATTTCAGTAGAATTAAATGAAAATGAATTATTTTAAAAACAACATTTTGTTAATGTAAAGCGGCAAAACTTTCAAGCTAAAACTCATTGTTTTAATACATCACTGATGTCACAAAACATTAGCTGTCGATGTCTGGTATGATACAATAGTCAAGCTCATCATGAAAGAACTTTCCTGAAAGAATTCATAACTTATTTTACTTTCAATTTGAATATTAGTGTATTATGTCAATGACAAATTAGGAACAAATGATTTATGATGTCAGAAATAATATATTCTAAAACATCTAGACCTTAATATTTTCAATAAAAGGCACTACCTGGAGAGTAATAAGCTGTACCATGTTCAGAGTAGAGAACAAGTAACTGGCCAGTTAACTGGAACTTGAGTCTTAGTAAAGAATGAGTGGCTACTATCTAGCAAACAAACCAACCAACCAATCAACCAACTACCACCAATGATAAAAACATAGAAATTGTGTAAAATTGTACCTTTGACCCTTTTACCAAGGAAAAACAGTGCCATTAGTTTTTTTGTTTGTTTGTCGAACTCATGACCTTGTGCTTGCAGGGCAGGCACTGTACTGCCGCACTGTATCCCCAGCCCCTGTCATTAGTTTTTAAAAAGTCTTTTGAACTATATTCTTGAACACTGTTTTATTGCTTCAATGCAATGTCCACTTAATTCAGTTCACTCAGTCTCTACTCTTAGCGTCGTCCTAGGGTGGCAATGACACCAGAAAGGCAAACTCTCCCAAGAGAATAAGTTTTTCTATTGTGAGTCATTTTACTCACTTTTCTTCCATAATACTTTTCAATGCTAAGTATTTAAGTGAATGACATTTAAATGAAACAAAAAAAATTAGAGATTAAAGTATTTTAGGTTCTAATGCCCTCAAAATCTTGAAAGACATACATTAACTTGAATGAAATGGAATCAAATTAGGGCATATTATTCTGTTGTATCCTACAGGCCAGGAAGTTTTAAAATTCTAAAATATATTTTGAAATGTGGTCTCACCATGTTGCCCAGGATAGTCTTGAAGCCTGGGACTCAAATGATCTTACCTCAGCCTCCCAAAAACTGAGATAAGGGTATACATTACTGTGTGTGCCTATCTTAAAAGAATAAGCTTGAATAAGAAATGTTGTTTCTAGTTTTTCATTGTCCAAACTTTAAGAATATCAACAAACTAAGGTTTACTTACCATGATTCTTTTAATATTCATTTCTTAACTAGAAAGAGTACTTAGGAAATTCTCTAGGAATATCTTTCAAAATTCAGAATTCAAATGTGATTCTAGAAATAATGTTCTTAAGTTAATATTTACTGAATGAAGCACATTGTAAGGATCAAGATCAATGATTCATCTTTTAAAGACCAGTATCAGGATTTTGGAATTCATTCCTTTTTTTCTTCTCAAAAAGTACAGATATTCTCCCAAGATTTTTAAAAAATAAAATCAAAGGCTTTAATCATATAAAATAGCTGGGCTGGGGATGTAGGTCAAAGATAAGAGTGCTTTTCTAGTATGCATGGGACTCTGAGTTCAATCTCCAACACAACAAAACAAAGAACAAAGAAGCTGCATGTAAAACAGTTGGCACACTTTCCACTGGAATTGTCTGGCAGTTTATGATCCATGAGGAAATTTTAAGATTTCAAATCATTAGCGCAACAGTAAACAATTTTCTTAACTTTCTATTAAGCTCAATTAAACTAGTAAAATTAACATTTTGGAATATCTAGATCAAAGGTTATCAAATCTTTTCTGTCAAGGGCCAGAGAGTAAATATGTATGCTATGGGCCATATGGTCTCAATTGCAACTACTCAACTCTGCCATTATAGTATAAAGTCAGCCACAACTATGGTAAACAGATAAGCATAGGAGTGTTCCAATAAAACTTTAAGGATGCTGAAATTTGAATTTCATATAATTTTTATGTCACAAAATATTATTCTTTTGAGTTTTTTCTAAACTGTTTAAAAATGTAAAAAGCATGCAGTTGACTGGAATTAACCTTGGGCAGCACCTCACAGATTCCTGTATAAATCACTCACCCAGATTTTTATTATTTACTTATTGTAGTACTGAGGATCAAACTCAGGAACCTTGAAAGGAGAATCCCCAAAGCACTATAGTTCCAGAAAGTGTATTAATTCTAGGAGGAGAATCTATAGTCATAAGTTGTGTAGCGCATATGAGTGCAGATATTCAGGAAATATATTTAAATCAAATTTATTTAAGTCATATTGTCAGAAGAGCAGAGAATTGAGAAATTCATTAGCTGGATGTTTTAAAAAGCTCTGATGTCAAAAAAAAAAAAGGCCAGGAGTGGTGGCTCATGCCTGTAATCCCAGCACTTGGGAGGCTGAGGCAGGAGGATCATTGTGAGTTCAAGACCAGCCTGGGCTACAAAGTGAGCTCAAGGCCAGCTTGAACTGCATAGCAAGACCCTGTCTCAAAAAGACAAACAAACAAACAAACAAACAAAAACTCTGGTGTCAAGGAGATCTGGATTAGAATCTTGCCTCTAATTATTAGCTTGTCACCACAAGTAAATTACTTAGCCAGTAGAATTTAACCACTATAATTTAAATATAGAAGGCATGTTTTCATCTCATTTATCAGGCAGATAATAGCTACAAAAGCTTTCCTGGAAAAATAATCCACATTGCAGCATAAGGCTTAACTTCTGGTTTTAGATAGAAAATTGCTTTTGTCTCTTCCCCATTCTATCATAATTATTTCATTCATGCTGTTACATATGTAATACTCTACAAAACTATACTTTCACACAAACCAAATTCTACTTTTTTCTATTGTCTATGGCTGTTCTTTTCACAAGCTGCTGATGAAAATGAGAATGAAAAGTATTCAGTCAATACATTCCTTTTGTCTTTCCATAGACTAAGCATAATTAGTTGTTCCCACCAATTTATCAATAACAGACATTTAGTTTTTCTCAAAAAAAAAGTCTAAATGATACAAAAGAATTTAAAAGGATTCTTATGGCTTTATCTAGTGATAGAAACTAGACCATCTGAAGATAATGTTCATAGATTTGCAGATATAAATGCTATGTATATTTGACCTTAGCCCACTATTTAAATTATAGTAAGTAGAATATTAGCACTAATTAATGTGCTATAACCTTTTTAATCATGAAAAATTTATTAGCTACATATACATGAAGTAAGATATCATCAATAGTGCTTTTCAACAAGTTTTGAATCTGGTAGTGTTGAACGCTAAGCAAAATATTAAAGCTATTAAAATATTAGTCTCTTATTTTTAAGTTTTTTAACCTATTATTTACAGACATCCTGCTAAAATGTTGCAAGCAATCATTTTGCAAATATATGTTCCTCATATAAAATGACGTTCAATGTTGGGTGGTATAGATATACAAATATGTACAAATATTTGCAGTTAACCTATTACTCTGACCAGTCACCAACACATAGAAGCATTAGACACATATAAAATTAGAAATTAAAACAAAAAACTCTCAAAACAGATAAGTTAAATTGTATTTATAAAATTATACAGAAAAAAAGCTTTGTGTTTGAGAACCATGAGAGGACCACTAATAAAATAGTAATTTTAGTGAAAAAATATTCCCTAAACACATTTACATGTACACACACACACACACACACACACACATCAAACCAAGAAAATCAAACATCTATCTTGGTCATATATCTGTAGATTGCCACCTTGAAAACCAACTGACAGACATAAATACACAATTTGTTCACGGAGCATAAAATATTGCACAAGAGCAGTTTGTCTGGAGAAAATTAAATTTTCCATAGTTTTTGAACTTCAAAATGGTTCTCGTTTAATTGTAGTTTATAAACAAGAAACATTAATATTCAGTAATACTGTTAAAACCTTATTTTACCCATTAACCATATTCCAGTCTACTTTCTGGCAATGGAAAATCAGTGGTGAAGATTTGGCAAAGATAAAAGGCAGATTAGATTGCAAAACATAATATATGTACATATGAAACAGGTATGTTCCAAAAACCCCTAATCATATGACAACTGATCCCTTTAAGAAACCCACAGTCTAGGTCACAGTGACAGTCAGACAGTGGTTGAATACGACTCTCTCTGTGGAGCCTGATCCTTTGAAACCGCTTGATCCCTCTCTCTGGTCTGTGGCACACTGTCTTCTGTTTCGCTTTCACTATCATCTGCCACATGGGGATCCAAAGACACTGGGACAGAACTTCTGTGCAAAGGAAAACCAATGGCACTTTCCTGTAAGGAATTATCTATAAACTCTTCATCAGAGGAGTGGAATGATTCATCATCTCCTATTAAATGGTTGACAATGTGGATTCCATCAAAAGGAGGTTGGCCTGAGAAGCCCCTCTGGCCTTTTAGGCATCTGAGCTGTTAAAACAAAATCCAAGTTAATATACTCAAATTGAGAAAACATACACAAACAGCAAGAAAGATGGTTTCATGTTAAGAAATAAGACAACTTGACCTGTTTCTGTTTTACAAATATAATATCTACCAATTTTTGAATATTCCCTATGTTTTGTAATTGGCACATAACTTCATTTAACTGAATCATCATACAGTCCTATGCAGTAGATACAATGACTCTTTATAGACTAGGAAATAAGAGACTTGGGTAATTTATTAAGGTCTAACACCTAGGAGCAGTGTTCAAACTAAGCCTTCATTGTTCTAGAGAAGATATAATAAACTCCATGTAGTCACTTAGGATTTCCAATAACTAAAACATCACAGAGAATTTGTATACATTATATGCTACTTCTTGGGGTAAATCCCAGGCACCTTATCAGCTCACTTTTAAATGCTCCAATTGCATTTCTAGAAGATATAAACTTCAAGACCATGTTCTTGATAATCACGCAAACTATCTTGAGAGCACATCTATAATTCTGTCAATGACCACGATTTACAAATCATTAAAATTTGCTGTTTTTCCATTATGCTATAATATCTCACTACACCATTATCACTTGAAGTTAAAGCAGAAACACTTCTGCCTTCTTTAACCCCTTTTCTCCAGAGAGGAGTGACTTGTTTGACCAGGGAAAAAGAGAGAGGAACCAAGGAAGTCAAAAGCTACCCATACTTACAGGATGGATGTGTGTGTTTCCTCACTAATTCTATAATTCCCCACTGGAAAATTATTGTCTCATCTAAATTTAAACCACACTCTCCAAAATCAGTTTTATCAGGATTAAAGGTGACTTCTTTACATCATCTGCCAGACTTTTGCTAACATTCCTTCAAACCCCAAACTCACCACCACAGATAACATCAGTTACACTAAAATATAATTAAGACACCAGGTATGTCTTCAGGAGGTTACATTTTAAACATAAACTTTAATTCTGTTTCTTTCACTTCTTTCACTTTTGCAAACACCAAGAATTTTCTTCTACAATATAGCAGAAGAAAACAAAACCCTAAAAAATAGTAATTATCAAATATCTTGATTAATATATTAAAGATCTTGCTAAAATATTCTTTATGCCTTTTACACTTATCCTTACTATCAACTTTCATTCTTGTTTTTCAGGGACAAATTCCTAGTTACTGCGATGTGCCATGTTGGACCTTGGGGCGTAGGGAAAACAGGCAGCCGCCAGCATGCCACTCTGATAAGTGGCTGTGGCCTGGCAAGCCGCAGCCACCCCAGGGCAAGAACCATATCAGTGTTTCCTGAGATCCAGGAGGTTCCTTGTTGGACCTTGGGGCACTGGGAAAACGGGCAGCCAGTTCACCCCTCTGGTGGGCGGCTGTGAGCCTACCAGGGCACGGGCTAAGAATGAAACATCCACCCCACCTCCAGCAAGTGAGAGCCAGAGATCTGAGCATGTCTTGCAAGTCTGACTATAGGCAATATAGCAAATAAGGGGGATTTTCTTCTGCCATCTCTTTGAGGGAAAATATTTTTATCTCTGTTTTGCTCTGTTCTGATCAATGGTATTGCTCTATTCAATATTCTGTTTTTATAATTTCAGCATTTCCTTATATTACTCTACCTGATTGAAGGAACAACTATTGTGAAGAAAACCAGATGTACTATTGTACCTATTGCTGTTGTCCAGGTGGGCTACTGTGAGGTTCTGTGCCAATTTCACTGCATTGCCTCAGTTGGCTATGTCCTATCTTGTACTGCTGTATTTTACTACAAAATACAATATTTTCCTTCAAAATAAAATAAGTAAATAAAATAAAAAATAATAGGAAATAAGAAAAAAATTTTTAAAAAGTAACAATGAAACTTACTGAGTAAGGTACTGAGCAACCTGAAACATGATATAACTAAACAGATAATGGACCTAAAAAGCAAAAGGAGGAAAAGCAAGTGCTCTAAAGGATATATATGCATGTATATTTAAGGGTGTAGGATTGATAATTATGTTACTAAGTTTTTGTTGGATCAGAGAACAGAACTGTCTGCAGCCTCACTGTTTGAATGTCCACTTTGTATGCTTTAATTTTGTAACTTCAACAACTACATCCAAGAAGACAATATGTAATGTATCAACTAGTGATTTCTTACTGTTCATTTTCTTTGAAATTCTGTATTGTTTCTACCCTTTTTTTGTTTTGCTTTATTTTTCCCTTCTCTTTAAATAAAACAAAATTCTTAGTTAGTATCTTTTAAATCTTGAGATAAAAGCAACGTGAAATATTCAGGAAATATTACGTACACTTTCAAAACTAACGGTTCTGAAAATAAAGGCATGCTAGCCTTGCCATAATACCTCCCAGCTTTCCTGACAGACTTCCAGGAAGAAGTGAAGAAACCTCAGTATTTCCCTGCTTGCATGTGACAAGGGGAAGCATGAGGGAAGCTGGGGCTCATCGTAGGGATGTCTGACCCAGGGAGACCCTCAACTGTAAAGAAACGCCACAGCCCTAACAATAAAATTATACTGAGGTACAATGAATTTTAAATAATACCTTTCTCCTTGGCAGAACAGAAGGGACCTAAATTTGGCTGAATCTTTAGGAAGAAGGTACTACATTATTATAACTGCTATGTTCTGATGCAACATCCTATCACCATATTGCAACACATGATTTATAGCTCTAAGTGTTACATTAAGTCAGTTAATCTCTTCCTTTCTCTTTCTTCCCCCAGATGCTTTGAAGAAATATTAGGGAACATGTTTCCTTTATCCTGGCTGCTGTAGAATAGGAGTATGGCAGAAAACCACAACTTCCCAATTGTTTGGAAAGCTGTGGCTTTCCCGTGCTCTGACAAAATATATTGCAATTAAAACACTAGAGCCTTTTATCAGATGTAATTATGGAAAATTAATTATAAGTTGAGAAATCTTTCCTCAGCATCAAATAACATGATTAATGTTTTTTTATTTGAGAACTATTAATATAGCAAAGAGAGAGAAATGTTTTGGAGAAAGGAAGAGAGGCGAAGGTAAGGGACTATCTGGCAAAATCAAAGCTATTTCATAGTCATCATTTCAGAAGTATGCACACTGGTTCTGATGAGGGAGGAGGCCTACATAGGACTTGAAAGAGAACATTTGGGCAGGGAATTCCAAGCTCTAAGATATGGCTTGGAAAGGGTTGCATGAGCTTCACATGGGCACATCATGTGGGAGATATTTTGTTGGCTGGAAGAAAGCTAGAGCTGTCCCTTCTAAAATGTAGAGGTACTGGCTGCTTGTATACAATGCTGTATTGCTGGATGCAGTGGTGGTTCATTCCTGTAATCCCAGTATTCAGGAGGTCAAGGCAGGATTGCCATGAGCTCAAGGTCAGCCAGGGCTACTTAGTGAATTCAAAGCCAGCCTGAACTATAGAGTGAAAACCTGTCTAAAAACAAATAATAATAATAACAACAACAACAAAAATCCTGGACTGTTTGCCCTGATTACTAAACTTTTAGGAACTAGTTATATTTAATAGCAGACAACCAATCTTCCCAACCTCCTTTCCTCTGAACAAACAAAACAAAACTTTCATGTTATTATGGATTGCAAATTTAGATTTGCAAATTGTAAAACATATCTACTGATCACCTGCATTAGGAGAACTGAAGATAATTGTTACAAATGTAAACTTCTTCAATTTAAGGAATCAAAGTCCTGTGATTAAAACCTCAGAATCTGATTCTTAAAGCATCTCAGTTCAGGAGAGTCTGATATACTCTATAAAGTTTGAGAGTCATGTGTAAGTGGGGGTGCAGAGCAGTGGTACAGTGTTTGTCTAGCATGCATGAGGCCCTGGGTTGAAGCTCTACACAGGAGCAGGTGAGGGGATCAAAGTCACTAAGGAGTTGATTTAACTGAAATGGAACTTAAATTACTGACTAGAGTGCTTCTGAATGATGAACATCTGTCTTGTGTGTCATACATACTAGTGGACACCATTTTTCCAGTAACACAACCAAACTATTTTGGGCCAAATTTACCATCTGAAGGTCAGCATAAGCACTCTGTTAAATAGAATCTTCTCCTGGAACTTTCTCCTTCTGGTAACACAAGATTTAGGAATGTGTATATTAAAAACAAAACACTGAATATTTGTTGTTTGCTTTTGGTTTTACTAAACTCTTCTTTGGGTCAATCAGGGGATCAGGAATCCTATAAAAGGAACTTACTGTGTCTTGAAAAGTACACATACTTAATTTAGCATACTATTTTGAGGCCCACTGTCCTTCTTAGTGTTGGATAAGTAATACAGGAATATCTTCATCACTTGTCAGCCTTTTGGCTAAGATCAAGTATAGGAATATCTTCATGACACTGAGCAAAACAGAAATAAACTGATTCATATCATAGGGATTGAAGGGAGAGAAGGGGAATGGGAAAAAAAGCAAGATATATCATACTCAGGTACAAATTCCATATGATAAATGTTATCACTACGCATATCTAAAATGTATGAATAGTTTATTTAACCCCCCCAAAATAAATTTGTATCATTGAAAAGAGGGGGAAAAAGCATTATGGGGGCCAGGGATTTAGCTCAGTGGTGCAGTGCCTGCATGGCAAGTGTGAAGTCATGAGTTCAATTCCCGACAACAACCTCCCCCCACCCAAAGTATTATGTTTCCCAGCAGAATCAGACATACATTTGTTTGGTTGTCTTTTGAGACTGAGTCCTGCTATGTAGTCCAGGCTGGCTTTGAATTCACCTTGTAGCCCATGCTGGTCTCAAATTCATGATGATCTACTGGCTTAGCTTCCCAAGTGCTGGGATTACAAGTGTGTGCCACCACACTGGGATCCAGACATAGGTCTTCAAGTCACTAATGTGACTAGAAGTACTTTTGAGATTCACCAAAGAAGTACATGCACCAGGACTCTTTGGAATTGTAAGTGAAAGACAACTTAGAAAATAAAGTAATTCCATAATCCACTAACATTTTAATATATCTTTCAGGATTAGATTTTTCTAATTCTATAACTTTTCAAAAATATATTAGGTCATGTAATAGCTTTATAAAATTCTTTTTCAGTTTTGTCAAAAATATATTTATTACAATCACTATACCTACATACTGTTTTCACTAACATATCACAAACATTTTTTAGTATTACAGTCTTTTAATGGTTGCATAGTTATCACTTAGGAATGCACCATCATCTACCTAAACAATCTTCCTGCTGGGAGATTTAGGTTCCATACTCCTTGTTATAAATATATCATGATCATTTCTGAACACAGACCTCTGCAGAATTGCTTTATTATGCCTTTAACACATGTAGCAAGAAGTACAAGATACAGTACAAGGTTTTCAACATTCTTAGGAATTTTCGATTGTGTTTAAGCTATCCTTCAGAAAGGTGGTAACAATTCACATTTTCAACATTTCATAGTAAGTTTCTGGTTCCCTACAACTTTGTCCCACTTGGGTTTTCTTTTCTTCCATTTCTCTCAATCAGGTAAGTAAAGAGTTTTAAACTTTTTATTAAGAAATATTTAAAACACAAGGAATAATTTAGTGAACCCCTATGTTGTCATCAACTAGTTGCAACAATCATCAAATTATGGACACTTTTGTTTCAAAACAACAATATGCACCCAAGTCTGGATTCTTACATCCCCAGCTTCAACATATATTTAAAAGTAACTTCAGCCTGTTGAGCTGAAATGTCTTAAATAAAACTGCATTATATAATCTAATTCGACCTTTTAGATTCTTTTATCCGTAAATATGGCTATGTAAACTTAGAAAAAACAAACTTACTGCACTAAAATCACTGTTAACCTTTAATGACTGCCTTCTAGGTCTTTAATGTTTACAAGTAACTTATTTTAGGTATTTAGTTATCTATACATTTTCCATACAACATCAGTTAAAAAAGTCACAACTATCTGAGAGATGATCTCAGTGACAATTTAACTCAGAAAGTCTCTCTGCAATCTTTACTTACATGAGAATGTCATTGATGGTAAAATTACCTTTCTGACTTCCTAATTCTTTTTTTATTTTCATTCTAAATGTTTCTGTGTTTAATATTATACATGCTTAATGCTTATAATGGATTCAAAGAGTTGAATCAAAACAATTTTTTCAACTTGTGATTCTTGTTTTTGTGAATCTGATTCAAATTCTTGAGACTTTCCTTGGGTTTCATTTTTATACCATACACTATTTTTTCCACCATATAAGGACTGATTTTGGAGAGATTATGTTAGCATAAAATTGGCAGGACTATTCTTGTCATTTTAAATCATCCGTGAACTAAGATACTGAAGTGACAACACAAATTATGAGATATCTTGGCTATTGAGTGGCTTTTTCCACTCTGTCCTTTGACTCTCTATTTAGATCAGTAATTGATAAATTTTGGTACTCATAGGAATCTTCTAGATTTATTATTTTAAAAAAGTTTTCTGAGTCCTACTCTCAGGCATCTGGATTCAGCAGATGGGCTAGGGCATCTATTTTAAATAAGTACTTTAAATGATTCAGAAGAAAATGGTCCACAGATCTACTTTAAAAAACACTAAATAAATCATATTTAGGGACTGACTATACAAGGATCATATTCTGAAAATCTGGATTTCAATCTCCAACACATACAAAAAAAAAAAAAAACAGTGTTAAGGATAATGAATCTTAACTTAGATTGTTTCCATTTTCACACTGTCCATTCAATTTTAAAATATTGTGGTCCAAATGTGGATATAGTCAAACAATATGAAGAAACATGAGACCAGTTAATACTCCATTTTCTTCTTCTTCCTTCCTTCTTCCTCTTCCTCTTTTTTGGTGAGACTAGATCTTATTATGTAGTAGTTTAGGCTGGCCCCAAACTTATGTTCCTCCTGCTTCAGCCTCTCAAGCACTGGGACTACAAGTGTGCACCACCATGCCTGTTTTAGTTATTTCTTTTAAGATACATCTTATTTTGGGGAGTTGTAAGCACCTCTACCATCTAGTTTCAAGTGTAGGGCTATGTGGGGTGTGTGTGTGTAAACAGTACTGGGGACTGAACTCAAGGCCTTGGTATTGGTCTATATCCCCAATACTTTTTGAGACAGGATCTTGCTAAGTTGCTATGCCAGGCTCAAACTTGTAAACCATCTGGTCTCAGTCTTTCAGAGTGCTGGAATTACAGATGTGTGAACATGCTAGTGTCCAATGGACTGTTTTATGGGCTTCATCACTGACGACAATCACCCAAAGTTAGCCACTGAGCCAAAGAACGTGTTTGTGTATAAAATAGCATCAGTTTCATATCTGAGTGACAGACTATATTCCTTAAGAAATAACATGTCTACTCTTAAGAATATAACCCTAGACAGAGTAACCAGTTCTTAATATAACAAGTTAATAGCTAATTGAGAGAGAAATATGGATGAACATATGTGCCTATGAAGGTTGAGCCTGAAGGGGCATTTTGTCACAATAAAGTATGGGTCAATTCAGAACTGGTGCTGAAGACAGTGATTTTTTTTTTTTTTTGAAGAGTAGAATATATTTAATGAGAGAAAGCTTCTGCCTGAAGAGAGACAGAAGGGGGTCCCAAGTGGGTTGCCCAGGACTCTGTCTTTTCCAAGGATTTTTATAGAGTAACACCATGGGTTCAAGGTGGGGAAGAAATGGGAACTCACAAGGCAGATGGGCATAAGGTGGGATATAACTATAGTTAGCCAATAAGATCAATGTTCAGGTAAAATTGATTACATTAGGGACAAATGGGAAAGCAAGTCAGGGAGAAAGCAGGCATTCTTGGAGATGTGACCTTTAGCCTAGAGGGATGGGACAGTGGCTCCAGGGTAAGAGGGAACTAATTAGAATATCAGTCAAGGGATGCAGATGCATTTGTTTGATCCTTTGTCTTGAGATCTGGTCTGCAGCAAGAGGTATGTGTGTCTCCTCCAAGGTCATCAGACATCTGGTCCACTGTGCCAACTTTTTAGAGGGCCTAGCTCTGCCTGAAGGCCTATAATATTTCTAATTGACTCAGCTGCCTGTAACATTCCCCCCTCTGAAGAAGTAACCCGAACTGCCATGAGAGGAAAGGTGGAGAAGACGGATCTAACTGATTCAGGCTGAACAGGGTCACAGAATTTGAACGGCAGTCAGAGGTACTTCCACAGAGACCCTGTCTAAAGGCCCTCAATAGACACCAGGCATTTTCATCTTGGGTATGTGCACAGCTTTAGACAGTGCTATTCTGATAAAACTCTCATTACTTTTTTTTTTTTTTTTTTTTGGTTAGGAATTTTAGGCTGAGTTTTACAATATCCTTATACTAGTTTACGTTATAAATTTATGTATTAAAATAACTAGGTACCATTGCCAACATTTTAGAAAATACTTTCTATGATTAGCTGATTTCTAGCACTACCACTCAGTTTATTAATTCCTTCAGATCTAGGCTGTCTCATTAAAAAAACAGCAAATTTTCTTCTTACTGCAAATGTGTTTGCTTTAGACAGGTCTCATAAGATGATCCCCAGGAAAATTTCAGAACTTTAAAACGTACACACAGCATATGCACAAATACATAAATGAAATATACCTTTCTAAACAACAGAGTCCTTTCCAATACTTTGAGCAAGATCCTGCTCCTTTTTGAATGACTAAGTCTGTTCTAATTACTCTTTCTACTTAGAAAGTATCACATCTGAAAAATCTCTTTAGGTAGATGCAGCATGTACTTAAAGTATGGAGGCCAGAGAGTATGACAGGTCTGAGAAACTGTTAGACAGTTTTAATATTAGGGTGCTAAGATATTGGGGTGTGACATAGAAGAATCCTGCATCTGCTAAGTGAAAGAAGCTTATCTAAAAGGTATATGGATGACAACTATATGACATTTTGGAAAAGACAGAACTATGGCAAAAGGAAACAAACCAGTGGCTGCCATAGAGAGATAAGGAAGGATAATTGTTTCCAACCTATTACATATAATACTGCTATTAACACATTCTAAAACATGTCTTTTGGTAAAGATAAGCACTCATTTTTCTATATGCCTGAGTATAACTGCTGAGTCATAAGGAATTCAAGGAGGCAGGAAGGATGAATAGGGAGATAGGAGTGTAACTATTCTGTATACTGTTAAATAGTGAATACAAGTCATTACACATTTGTGAAAACACAGAATATATAATACAGAGTAAGCCCTAAACTATGACTTCAGTTAATGATATTGTACCAATATTGGATCAGTAATTGTTACCCTTGGATCATCAACTAGCATAAAATGTCAATTATAAGGGAAACTGGAAGAAAGTAATAAAGGGTATTAGGGAGCACTATGTACTTTCCACTTCATTTTTTTTAAAAAAAAAAACTAAGACTGCCTCTCAAAATCTACTGATTAAAAATTACCACCAAAGATAATCACTATTCTGAACTCTATCACCATAGAAGAGTTTTCTTGATTCTTGCATTTAACATAAAGGCTTACATGGTACGCAGTTATTTGTATCTAGCTCCTGTTACTTACCATGTCTGTGACAGACTTATCGATATTGACATGTAGTTTGCTTTTTCAGCTATAGTGTGCTACATGTGAATACATTATAATTTGAGTCTGTTGTAATTATACTGCTAATGGTCATTGAGTTATCTCTATTACTGTTATTAACATTTTGAAATGTGTCTTTTGGTGAAGACAAACACTGATTTGTCTATACACTCAAAAGAGTGTAACTTCTGGATCGTAAACCATATGTTTGTTAGCTAGGTGTGCTGGGGCACATCTGCACTGAGGCAGGAGGCTAACAAGTTCAAGTCCAGCCTGTGTAACTCAGAAACTGAGCAATACCCTCCCACAAAATAAGAAAGGCTGGAGATGTAGCTCAATGTGAAGGCTCTGGGTTCAATCCTGGATTAACACACACACACTAAGAATGTGTATGTTAAACTTTAGTAGATACAGTCAAATGATCTTACAAGTTTTTATAACAAAAGGGTCCTTAATTTTTTTTAAATCTTTTTGAGACAGGGTTCACTATGCAGTTCAGGCTGGCCTTGAACTAACCTTGTAGTCCAGGCTAGCCTGGAACTCACAGTGATCCTCCTGTGCAAGAGAATTTTTGCAAGAGATTGGCTTACCGTGTGTCTCATCAGTTGTCAAAGCAAATTAATAGTCTCTTAACTGACTAAAGTTAATAGCCTCATCCCATGATTTTTAATAGAAAAATAAAAATATAGTAATTTTACAATACAGTGAATATTTAACTTATTATTATGGTAAAAGACACATTGCCACTCCCTCATAATACTCCTCTTTACTTCAAACTCACTTATCCCATCGTTCTTGCTACTTGGTGGAGCAGCTCTGGAGGCCCTCTTTTGTGAGTGTTTTTAGTTGCACTGTTATGGCTGCCTTGTTGTCCTAAATCAATTTATGCCCTTTTCATGGTCATTTTGATGTTGGCCAAGAACCAGGAGGTGCATAGTGCTAGATCCAGTGAGAACACTGGATCATAATGCTTTTAGAAGCTCACTTTTCCATTAGAAGACAACAGATAACACTATTCACTGTAATTTTATCATACCTCACAAAGACACTCAAAGAGAACTTCCAGAACTGCTTCAGAAAGTGGTAAGAAAGATGAGATAAGTATATTTGAAGAAAGCAAAATTCTTTTAAGGGATATCAATGATAATGAATCTTTTACTGTAATAATTTTTTAAACATTATCATCCCTTGTACAGCACTAAATTTTTGATAGAAAAAAAAAAGAGGGCCAGGGATATAGCTCAGGGGTAAAGTGACTGCCCGGTGAGCACAGGTTGTAGAGAGTTTGATCCCCAGTACCAAAAAAAAAAAAAAAGAAAAAACCTATATTTTCAGTTGTCCAATTATAACAGAGAAGATGAGGAATACTGCACATTCTTGGTGGGAATATAAGCCAGGACATGAAGTATGGAAAATGGTTCAGCCATGTTTTACTAGTTGAATATCCATATACCCTATACTAGAAAAACCATGTTTGAGGTACAATCAAAATATACAGTGAATGCTTACATTTAAAAAGTTATTATAGTGAAAAACACATTGACATTAATTCCCCTTAAAATATTTCCCATTTACTTTGAACAAACTTATCTCATCATTCTTGCCACTTTCTGCACCAGATCTGGCACCAAGTGACTTCTGGCTCTTCTCCAGTTAAAATGACCAAGAAAGGTAAACACAGGACATCAAAGCAGCCTTGGTGGCACAACTAAAGACACGAAAGATGTTTCCAGAACTGCTTAAGAGAGTGGCAAGAATGACACGATAAGTATGTTGAAAGCAAGGGAGAGTATTTTGAGAGGTTAATGGCAATGTGTCTTTTACTGTAAACAATTTAAAAATAAACATTCACCATAATTTTTTAATCACATCTCATGTTTCAGTTTGCTTAGGACAGTCCAACCTTATGCCTATTGTCACAGAAGAATTATTATTAGTTCTGTTTTCATCTCAAAGTGTCCTAGTTAAGTGCTAACAGTCACCAAGCAATTCTACTCCTAGGTATATGAACAAACAAGTACAATGTACCAACATATATCTACAAAAGAATTCATAAGTTTTATTCACAATAATCCCAAATGGGAAAAATCCAAATGTTTATAAATAGGATGAAAAAACATATGAGAAAAAATGAACAATGAGATATTCATATAAGGAGATACTACTATAGAGTAACAAAATGAACTGACTGTTGCTGCATGGGACAGCATGGCCAATTCTCAAAAGAAGACAAACCCAAAATATCTCAATCTATATGGTTTTATCAGTACACAATTCAGAGGGACCTAATTTGTGATGTCAGAAATCTGGACAATGAGGAGATGAGGAGAGGATAGTGAGAGGAGTGATAAAGAGACTCCTAAAATTCTGGTAATGTTCCAGTTCTTGATCTGTATTGTAGTTAATTTTTGTGACTACTCATTAGGTTAGATATCATTTGTATTTTTCTGTATATATTTTATACTTCAATAAAAACATCTACTAAAGAAAAGTCTAAGAAACCAAATTTGTGGAAGATAGCTGAAAAGACATGTAACTGCTATTCACTCTTTTACTAGTATTTCTAAATTTAACCTTTGGACTTAACCAGATAACCACTAAATTATTTACTTAGACACTAATTTCCATCATAAAATGGCCTTTATTATAGCCAGTAAGCCACCAGTTTAAAACATTTTTGCCAGTCCATTTGTCTTTCCTCTTCATGTGGTCCCAATTTCTTGTTTTGGGTACCAAATACTGTAGGTAGCTCATTTTGATCTTGTATGCATTTTTATACTAACATTAACTCTGACTTTACTAAATTTTTGCCTGAGTAACAATTCTCTTAACTATTAGACTGAATCACACAATACATAAGTTTTGTAAGAAAAGTCAAAATGCTGGGATTACAGGAGCATGCAACTCAGCTATTTTATTTTTAAAAGTTTTTTTTAGCACTACTCTGATATTAAGCTAATTAAAAACATTAGCATCTTATAAAGTATTTTAATAAAATTTTATAGTATTTTAAATAAAGCAATAGCTAAACATTTTCACTGATACTGTAGTTAATAACAGGTATGATTGACAATACGTAGACAGGGTTTTTTCCAAATCACATGATTTAATCCTGGAGATAAATATTTAAAACAAGCACTCTTTGAAAAAATACAGAGTAACTGGTTGCTGTCCATATATTTTATTTCTATTAGTCCCTTAATTGTAGGGATCATTTAAAGTCATTTTTGTATCCTAGAATTCAGCATTTGGAACAATATAAGAAGGTTCATAAATGTCAATGAACTACATTAAAAAGTGGTAGGATTCTTGAAAAAAGTTCTCAGGACTGATTACTTATTTCATCCTTTCATATGCTGGATGAGAATATTGATAAGCAGACAGATGAAAGTGCTTACATACAAGACCCAAATAATGTTATAGGTTCTTACCTGATGTGGGATGCTGCTTCGTGTTATGCATTAAGAAACGGTAAAAAAAGCAAAAACATATAGAATTTATTTAAATAATATCAATAACAAAATCATAGCCTTGCATTACCAACAAAGAGATAAGATTTTAGGATTTCTCTGAATGTTTTAAACAATGCTGGCCTGAAAAACATTTAATAATTGGAAAAGAAAAGTGACGTTACTTAACTTACAAAGAATAAACTCTGTATAGTTAATGAGAAAACAGGAAATTGTCATGTTCATAGTCTGATGAATGTAGGTTTTGACAGGAAACAGCAGGGTTTCTAACTGCATGACAGTACAAATTTAACACTGAAAAATACTATTAACAACCACTATAGCTATTTTACATACAAATTATGAGTGAAATTTAATGCACTGAGGACCCGTAAGAATGTATATGCTGAATATCTAAAGGATTCCACAATCATTACTAATATGTAAGGGTTTTAGAATTTTTCATCAATCTATTAGCCAAACAAGTAAGAAGTTTCTTTTGTAAAGATGTGTCAAAGTTTCAAAGTTTTGTAGCCTCTAAATATAGGTTCTTAATAAATCACAGAAAAACCTGTGTTGAGAAAATTAGATCACTTGGGCAAGTATCCAATGGCATAGGGAAGATAACATGTTGCGGATGTGTTTGCTTCTGTTTAGCACATTATAGAATAATGTTCACTTGAAATAGGGTTCATTTTTACAACTGAGTTTAAAAGAGACTTTATCCTTTCTCTATTTTAATATTTGGGTGTAACAATTAACAATAAATCTTCACATTTAAATTGTGTGCTTTATAGTTAGAAACAATTCTATGCAGATTATTTTAAGTTTGAAAAATTTTTTCCTCTATATGTGATTGGAGGCTGCACTGTGCATAAAACTACCAAGTTCTGAGATTCAAAAGAATAAGAGGAAGGGCTGCATTGGGTATTTTGAAAGACAATCAATCCACAACAAAGTGGAAAAAAGTCATCTACACACCGAAAAAAAAAAAACCCCTAACCAAATGAACTTTGATCACTACTAGACGAGGTTTAAACCATTGAAGTGAGTCATGTGGTATCAAGCGAACTGCAAAACAGTTGCAGTAAGTTTCCAAGACTGAGTCATATCAGATTATAAAGCTCCTATTTGTACATTTAGGTTTGTACAATCAATCTTTGTAAAACACAGAGGTAAGGCTTTTTAAGCTAAACACAACATTTCTATAACTGATGTACACTACAAAAATAACTATACATTATACTTTAAATGGAAAGATGGATATGAAGTCCAATAATTACACAGATTTGTATTTCTAACTTTTACAGGCTTTTATTTTTTTCCTGACCTAGAGTTTAGTTGGTAATTTTGTCATATTCCTAATAGAATACCTTTAATAGTGTGTTCAGACTTCAAAATTTAAAATAAATGTAAATGGAAAATAATATGCTAACTTTTTCCAAATTATCGGCTTCTTTAAATACTGAACTGCAAACATGACAAAGATTAAAACTAGCAACAACCAACCAAACCAAAAGATTTCCAGAGAATCAGAACAGGAAACCCAAAAAAAGTGATTATCTGGAGGTCATGACCTTGTCACCATATGCCTAAATTCCAATCCACAAAACTTTATATCATTCTAAGTTAAAACATTCAAGAATTTTATTAAAATAATACTTCAACAGCTTAAAGTCAAAACATTTTCAGCACTATCTCAGTAAATCAGAAAAAATAAACACTTAAAACTTAAAGATTATATGTAAAATGTATTAAATATAACAATTAAAATTCACAGTTTTAAAAGCAGTAAAAAAAAAACACCTACATTATTAAGTGACAACACTGGAAAGTGTGGAACTGAAGAAACTTTTACTATATACTTGTTACCAGAGCAGCAGAGAGGGAGTCATTTACAGAAAATTCTTAAGTCTTTCCACAGTGCACACACTTAGATTTATCCAGTATTCTGAACAAACAAAATGAAACTGCACTGAATGTCTTCTTCCTGGCAGCTGACATACCTTGACAAAACTGAAACCACTCACATTATTTAGAACATACTCTAATGTCAATGGTGATGAGGTTAGGAATATATGAGGTTCTATGTAAATTTATGACCAATTACAGGAAATAAATCACTTCACACTTGTTTCACTCTGAACTTCTAAACCTACATCAAAGTACCATGCAGATGTTGTTTGATTTAACCTTTAGCTGGAACATTTCAAAAGCTCAAACTGTTAGCAAAACACTCTCATGAAGATGAAGCACTTCTTTAATATCTTGACTGAATTCTATTAACAAGAATATTGTTCTCTAAAGCTATATAATGTATTTTTATCAGTCCATACAATCACTTAATCAAATGTACACTGAGTTCTTAGGTGACAAGTATTGGATTATATGCTGGAAAGGCAAAGACAAATAATGACAAGTCTCCTGCCTTCAATGAGTTAAAAGCCTGGAGGCAGAGACAGCAAAAAAAGAAACAGCTGATTTCGAGTTAGCCCAGAGAAGCAATGCACTGGCTAAAAGGAAAAATACTTATGGAAGGATTAAGATTATGACACTTGATTTGTGTCTTAAGCAAGTTGGGTTTGGTGGTGCACACTTGAAATCCCAGGCAGAGTCAGGAGGACTGTTGCAAATTGCAGGCCAGCTTGAGCTTCACGGTGAATTCAAAGCCAGCCTGAACTACATTGTGAGACCCTATCTTACGTTAAAAAAAAAAAAAAAAAAAAGATGAGCAAGTATAAGGAACAGAAATTTGGGAAAAGGTAGCACGGTGAAAGGTCCAAAGACCGAAGAATGTTTTGGGAAATTACAAGTGATGTGGTGTGGCTATAAGAAGGTCTCAAATTGAGAGATGACAGATGAAACCTGAAGGAAAGCCAAGGCTAAAAATATGAAGAATCTTATGCTGCAACATTAGAACTGAAGATACTCATGACCACCCAAAAGAACATTTCAAAAACTTCTCAAGGATATCTTAGAAGGAGATAATGAAGTAAATACCAAAAGGTCCAACGAAATGAATGTATCAAGGAGGGCAAGTAATTCAGCAAAAGGGAAAGAAAGCAAAACAGCAACAGGAAAACAGTACAATGACAGGAATAAGTCAATATCTGTCAATTATAACCACTAATGTAAATGGATTTAGTTCATCACTCAAAAGATACAAATTAGCAGAATAGACCAAAACTCTAGCAGTATGCTGTATACAAAAAACATATTTAACACAACAAGAAATTCATAGGCTAAAAAACAAAACAAAACAAAAACAACCAAAGGATGGAAAACAATATTCCATCCAATAGGAACCTGAAAACAAACAGGAGTAGCTATGTTATTTTCAGATGTGCACTTCAAGCCAAAACTGATCAACAGAGGCAAGGAAGGTTATTCAAAATTATTCAATTAGTGGAGGTAACAATTATAAATATATTCACACCAAACCATGGTTCACCCAACTTCGTAAAACGAACACTAATAAAAGATTAGATAAACATCAATACAATTATAATGAAGGATCTTAATATCTCACTATCACAAATAGATCAACTAAAGAAAAAAATCAATAAGAAATATCCAAGTTGAGTCAAACTTTTTAATAAAAAGATTTTCCAGGTGTGGTGGTTCACCCCTATAATCCCAGCAAGTGGGAGGCTAAAGCAAGTTGCTCGCCATGAGTTTGAAGCCAGCCTAGGCTATAAAGTGAGTTCAAGGCCAGCCTGAACTGCATAGTGAGATCTTGTCTCAAAAAAACAAAAACCAAAACAAACGAAAAAATGGACTTAACAGATATACAGTATTCCACCTAACAGCAACATTTGGCAGCACACAGTACTACAAAATAGATTACATTGAAGCTAATAAAAAAATGCCTAAATAAATGCAAAAGAATCAGAATTTTACCATGCAGATTATCAGATCTCAGCAAAATGAAACTATAAATCAACAGCAAAAGAAACCAGAGAAATTATGCAAATGCATGGAAGTTAAACAACACATTTTTGAAGCATATTAAGGAAGAAATAAGGCAGTTCCTAGAGTTAAATGATAATGCCAGTATAATATATTAGAACTTATAGGACATAATGAAAGCAGTCTTACAAGTTTATAGTTCTGAATGTCCACATCAGAAAAAACAGAATAATCATAAAAAAATAACCTACTTATCTCAAGGTCCTAGAACAATCCAAATCTGGACCTTGTATAAGGAAAGACATAAAGAGCAGAACAGAAATCAATGAAATAGAGACTAAAAAAAAAAAAAAACAAAGAATCAATGATAAGCTAGTTCTTTGACAAAACAAACAAAATAAACCCTTAGCCAATCTCACCAATAAATGAAAAGACACAAATCAATGCAATTAGAAATGAAAAAGGTAAAATCACCACAGACACTGCCAAGATCCAGAAGATTATTAGTAATTACTTCACAAACATATGTCAAATTTGAGAACTCAGAAGAAATGGAGATTCTTAGATACATATGAATTACCGAAATTGAACCAAGGAAACTTACAACAAAAACTACAAAACTACCAACTAAGAAAATCCCAGGACCTGATGGATTCACAATCAAATTCTATAAGAACTTCAGGGAAGACCTAACAGCAATATACCTCGAACTCTTTAATGAAACTGAAAGAGGAGGAGTATTTCCAAAATTGTTGTAGTCAGGGATTTGCAAGAACAAGACAACACACGACATGTAATTTACGGTAGTATTTGTGACCGTCATTCCAAGAGTCAAATATAAAGTAAGTGCAGAAAATCTGTCCACACACTAAAGATCTAGAGAATCCAGCTGAAGGCCTGGATCCCATGGCAATAACCTGCATGAATTCAGTTGAAAACCTAGAGCCCATGACAATGCCTTGCACCAGTCCAACTGGAGACCCAGAACCCATGACAATGACTCATTAAGTCTGTTTCACAGATCTGCACTGGGAAGACCCACAGATCAATGGTGGAAGCCAGAAAGTCTGTGCCAGTAGGGTGAAGGGTCTGTGCCAGTAGGCTGAGGGTTCTGCACTGGAGCCAAAATAAGGACCACGGCTCCCTCCAAAAGTACCACAGCCATCCTCGGCAACAACGTCCCAAGCTTCTTTGATAATGAACACAGCCGAGTTCATATCAGGAAGCCAGCATAACAAGCTTCTTCTGAAGATTGAACAGTACAGATCTTCCCCTTCAGAGCCAGGATGCAATGCTCAAAGTACGGACTAGAGCTCCCCCAAAGTGAACTGCAGCGATTTTCAGCAACAAAGTCCTGAGCTCCTCTGATGATAATAGTCAAGTTCACATCAGGGAATCCAGCATGACAAGTTCCTCCAGGAGAACCAATAGTTTCAAAAGAACCAATAGCTCCAAACAATGACAACATTTAGAACAACCCACAGTGCTACTCTGTTCCTCTTCTTTTCCTGTTTAAGCGGGCAACAGTCCTCAGGTGGATCCTCTACACTCAGCAACATGCTGATTCAGTTCAGCTGGTGTTTAACTCCACAACCAGTTTTCAATTCACCACAAAAATCATTCTCAGAAGCTAATATTATCCTGATCCCTAAACCAGACAATGATCCAACCAATAAAGAAAACTGTATGACGATCTCTCTAATGAATAATGTGAAAATCCTAAACAAGATACTGGCAAACAGAATGCAACAAATCAAAAAATCATATACCATGACCAAATAGGTTTCATCCCAGGGGTACAAGGATGGCTCAACATATGCAAAACAATAAATATAATTCATTACATATACAGAAGCAAGGACAAAAACAAAGCATATGATCATCTCAATAGATGCAAAAAAAGTTTTTGGAAAATCCAACATTCATTCACGATAAAAATCGTGAAGAAAATAGGTGTACACGGACATTATCTCAATCTGAAAAAAGCTAATTATGACCAACCCTCTGCCAACATCAAATTAAATGAGAAAAAGACTCCTTTGCTCACTAAAATCAGAAACAAGACAAGGATGCCCATTATCATCACCACTCTTGCTCAATATAGTCCTCAAACCATTAGTCAGAAAATTAGGCAAGAAAAAGAAATAAAAAGGGTAAGTAAAGGAAAGGATAAAGTTCAAGTATCCTATCATCTGCATTATTTACAAATGACATAATCCTTTATGCAAAGACCCAAAAAACTTCACTGAAAGACTCCTGGAATTAACAACCAAATTTAGCAATGTAGGAGGATACAAAGTAAATACACAGAAATCAAGAGCATTACTATACACTAAGAAGAAACTCACTGAAAAATAAACTAGCAAAACAAGGCCATTCACAAAAGCATCGAAAATTAAATACTTAAGAATTAGCTTAAGAAAGTGAAAGACCTCTATAATGAAAATTTTATCTCTGAAAAAGTAAATCAAAGAAGACATCAGAAAATAGAAAAGATATCTCATGTTCCCAGATAGACAGAACCAATATAATCAAAATGGCTAGATGCCCAAAAACTGATACACAGATTAAATTCAATTCCAATCAAAATACCAATGGTATTTCTCACTAATCCAGAGAAAGCAATCCTAAAATTCATATGAAACTAAAAAAGACCCAAAATAGCAAACGCAATCCTGGGTAACAAAAGCAAAGCAGGAGGCATCATAATGACCATTAAAAATATACTATAAAACTATGGTGATTAAAACAGCATATCATAACAATAAGCATATGGATCAAAGGAAGAGAATAGAAAAAAACAGAAACAACCCCAGGAACATATAGCTATTTAATCTTTGACAAAGGTACCAAAAAGGTACTGTAGGAAAGATAGCCTCTTTAAATAAATGATGCTGGAAAAGTTGGATATATACACTCAGAAGACTGAGTCTAGACCCATACACTTCACTATGTACTATATGAAAATAAAAGGGGAACAAAGATCTAAATGTTAAAACAGAAACACTGGCTGGGCATGGGAATACATCCTACAATCCCAGCATTTGGGAGACTGAGGCAGAAGGATCATTGTAAATTTGAGGCCATCCTGGGGCTACATAGTAATTTTAAGGTCAGCCCTATCTCAAAAATAAAGAACAAACCAGAAACATTTAACCCGTTGGAAGATAAAACAAGTACAACTCTGAAAGATAGCAGTATGTAAAACATTTTTCTTTTTTTGTTCTTTGAGACAGGATCCACTATGTACTTCAGGTTGGCCTTGAACTCACTATGCAGCCCAGGCTGGCCTTGAACTTGCAGCAATCCTCATACCACAGCCTCCTGAGTGCTAGGGTTATAGGTGTGAACCATCACACTTAGCCTACACAAGGACTTTTTGAACAGTAACACAAAGGCAAAAGAAATAATACCAGAATCAACCAATAGGATCATACCAAATTAAAAAGCTTTTACATAGCAAAGGAAACAACTATTATGGTTGGTATATCATGTCAACTTCAAAAGTTTGCAAGTTTAACTAAGAGACTCAGCAGGGAGCCAGGGGGGTTCTTAACTTTGTAAACACCCCTATCCTGTGAAAGAGGAGGGCAAGGAGATTTTGTAAATGCTACACCCTGCCCTAACAGGGCGGGTTGGGGGGTGAGGGTGGGTGGTTGGCCTGTGTATAACATAAAGGAAGCTTGCTCTGCACCCATTTTTTCTATGGCTGCTAGTTTTGCTGGCTTCTGCTTGAAGTGTTGCTCTGGTGCCATGTCACCCTGCCTTGGAGCCAGCTGATTACAAACTGAAACCTTTCCTTTCTTCATCTGGGTTTGTCCCTGCACATGAGAGACAATACAATGGCACAAGAAATAATAATCAACAAATAGGATCATATCAAATTAAAAAGCTTTTATATAGCAAAGGAAAAACCAACACAGTGAAGAGGCAATTTACAAAATGGGAAAAAAGTCTGGCCAGCTATTCCTCAGGAATATATCTAGAGTGCTATTCCTCAAGAATACATCTAGAGTACATAAAGAACTCAAAAAAACTAGATTCCCCCAAATATAAGACCCAATCAAAAATTGTAAAGCTGAAACACTTCTCAGAAGAAATATAAATGGCCAATAAACACATGAAAAAATATTTAACATTACTGACCATTAGAGAAACACAAATTAAAACTATATATATTGTGATACTATCTTACCTCAGAAAGAAATGCTATTATCAAAAATCTGATAATAACAAATGCTGGTGAGAATGTGGGGAAAGGAACTCTTTTACACTGTTGGTGGGAATATAAACTAGTATAATTGCTATGGAAATCTGTGTGGAGATTCCTCAAAATATGAAAATAGAAATTTCATTTTACCAAGCTATTTCCTTCTAGGTATCTTCCCAAAAGAATTAAAATCATATTACAGGAATATATGCACAATTTTATAGCAGCACAATTTATATAGCTAGATCTTGGAAACAGCATATATGCCCATCAACACATGAATAGATAAGGCAAACGTGGTATTTATACACAATAGTGTATATCTTGCCATAAAGAAAGGTAAATTTGAGGCATTTGTAAGTAACTGAATACAACTTCAGAACATAATGTTAAGTGAAATAATACACATAAGCTTAAATATCACATGGTTTTTCTTATATGAGAAATGTTCATAAACATCAAATAGTATATAGATAAATAGGAAATAAGGAGAAGTTCAAATAATTCCTTAAGCTACCAATTCTGTTTAAAAAATATTTCACTACACAGTATATGCTAATGTGTTTCGTTTATACAACTAGTTTTCCTTAGTTCACTGAAAAGAAAGTTTTGTGACTGGAAAGCTTGCTTCCTACAGGCAGCCAGTATGAACAGGAAGACGCAGCTAGACCCACTGCTGCATGCCTGCCACCAACACTGGAAAACTTGTCTCTCTTAGGTAACCAGTATTGGCAGGGAGAAGCAGCCAGATACGCCCCTGTGCTACCACTGGAGACCCTTCCTTTCTTTGGGTAGCCAGTGCCCACCAGGAGAATCAGAAAAACACCCTGTGTGCCTGATGCCATCAGAGGAGTCCTGGTGTAGACATGCATGCTAAGAGAAGCAGCAGTCCTGCCACCACACACCTCTGGCCATTGGGAAAGCCTGAGTGTAGCAACTTGGGTCTAGAGAAGCCTGCCCCATGTCCTGCTACCTCCTTGGCATCCTGATTTCAGGGAAATCCAGGTGCCTGGCCCATTCCCCTACACTGCGGTGAGGCAGCCAACATGGTAAGTGCTTGGGACCCCACAACCGGCTTGTTGGGGGGAACCCAGGAGAATGTCAAGACAAAGGCACAAAAGGGCAATCTCAGACCTCCAGCCCATACAGAACAAGTCTGGGAGGTATAGACATGGAAGAAAATAAAAGTCAAACACCTGAAATCTCCCAGAGGATAGTAACTGAAGTAAAGAAACAACTTCATGAGACTATAAAAGTAATCAGATCAGAAATAATGTCCCCCAGGTAAAAGAAAAAATCACAAACATAATGAAAGAATTGCTGAGCATATCTAAAAAAGATACAGACAAAAAAAGAGCATAGGAAAATGATGGAAACCTTGAATGAACAATTTAGGAAGGAATTACAAGGTATGAAACAGATTCAAAGATATATACAGGAAATTAAAAAATTGATCAAAAGCTGGCAAAACAACTTGAAAGAGACTTAAGATAGACTTTCAGACCTTGAAGACAGGATTGCAGCTAGTAATTGTGAAAGGAAAGATCACTTAAAAATAACAAGGAACTCTCCCCGCCCCACAAAAAAGTAACAAGGAACCAGGAAATAACAATTCAACAGCTGCAAGACAACACAAAGAAAAATAATTTGAGTGATAGGTAGAAACAGCAGGGGCCAACACAAATGATATAAAAAGACTATTTACAAAAGTAATAACAGAAAACTTTCCAAACATGGGAAAAGGATCTAGCATACAGATAAATGAGGCATAGCCATAACCAAAATAAATCTAGACATATAATAATCATATAATAAGATCCCAGAAATTCAGCACAAGAAGAGAATATTAAAAGCTGTGAGAGAAAGGAAACGGATCACCTATAAAGGCAAATCCATCAGAATCATGACAGACGGATCCCCAGTACCAATAGATTAAAAAAAAAAAAAAAAAGAATCATGACAGACTCCTCAACACAAACCATCAACACAAACTCAAGAAGAGTTTGGAGTGAAGTGTTTCAAATCCTGAAAGAAAACAACTTTCAACCCACACTGATGTACCCTGCAAAACTATCTTTTGAAATTGATGGAAAATAAGATACTTCCATTATAAAGAACTGAAGGAATTTGTGACCACCAAACCAATCCTACAGAGTGCTGACTCAAGGATATGCTACAGAGAAAGATGATCATGGTTCCAGAAACAGTGGAGAATCGCGAAATAGGACAGGCAATTGAACAAAAGGGAAAAGTGGAGGGCCAACAGCAGGAGAACAGCATGGCAGAGATGAACCAACGCATGCCAGTTGTAACCATTAATACAGATAGCCTCAATTCACCAATAAAAAGACAGACAAGCAGAGTGGATCAAGAAACAAGATCCATTAATATACTGTACTCAAGAAACACGTTTAACTTGAAAGGAAATTCACAGACTGAAAATCAAAGGAGAGAAAATAATTGTTCCATGTGACAGTAGACCAGAAAAAAGCCAGGATAACTTGCCTACCAACTGCAGAACGGGTAAGAAAGATATGCTATTTCCATACAATGAATAGTTGCCCAGCTATAAAGTAGGATAATCTCAAGGCTCTTGTAAATAAATGGATGCAACTGGAGATCATGCTCATGGGCGAAATGGTTTGGACTCACACAAGTGAACACCAAGTTATCTGCCTATCATAAATAACTGAAGGAGTTTGGAAGCACAATAGATATTATGTTTGGAAGCACAACAGATATTATGAAAGTGATAGGGGAGGAAATGCCTAAAAAGGGAAAGTGGTAACCACTGTTAATTTCTTATTGTCTTGAATTCTTGTATCATTTTCATAATCTTGTTAGGTTTGGCTTTGTTTTGTCTTGTTTTGTCATATTTTACTGTACCTGATGGTATGGGCAGCTATTTTGAAGATAATGGGATGTATTATGGTAGCCATTGTTCATTTCGTATTATCTTGTTTTGAAGTCCTATAATGCTTTCCATATTTTGATTGGTTTTATTGTTTTGTTTTGTTTGATTTTATTATGTATGAAGCTATGGACAGCTATTTTGAAGAAAATAAGGCACATTATTGTAGTCATTGTTGATTTCCTGTTGTCTTGTTTTGAAGTCCTGTATCACTTGCATGGTTCTGTTCTGATTTTCTTTACTGTGTTTTGTTTGGTTTGGTTTTATTCTCTCTAAAAATTAAAAAAAAATTTTTTTAAATACAAAAAAAAGTTTTGTGCTATTATTTGCATCTTCTTTGTAACAGAAAATCATTGTCTATGTCTTGAACTCTCAGTAACTACTTTGAAGATATGATAAACAGTCTATTAACTATTGTTATTCTCTTATTATTTTGCTGTGAAGGTTTTTCATTTCTTCTGAAATTGTTTTCTTTTCAAAACATAAAAATGTTGCTCCAGTTTAAAAATATACTAAAGCTGGCTAGGCATGATGGTGCATGACTGTAATCTCAGCTCTCAGGAGGCTGAGACAAGATTTCTGCAAGTTGGAGGCAGAAATTGTTGAAAACAATTTCAGAAGAAATGAAAAGACCTTCACAGCAAAATAGTAAGACTGGGCTACAAAGTGATTTCAAGGCCAGCCTGAACTGCATAATGAAATCCTGCCTCAAGAAGGCCAAAAAAAAAGCATATATATTTTTTAGTGTATCTTTCTTTAGTGTATATACAGGTGTGTATATATATGTATGTGTACACATATATCTCAAGAATTAGTATATATGTGTACACATATATCTCATGTCTCAAGACCAAAAAAATGTATATATACATATACATTTTTATATATGTATATATATATATATACATATATCTCTTTAGTGTATCTTTCTTTAATATATATATAGACGTGTATACATATATGTGCATGTACACATATATCTCATGTCTCAAGACCAAAAAATCTTTTAGTGTATAGATGTGTGTATATATATATATATATACACACACACATCTATAGTGTATATATGTGTCTACACATCTATATACACATATATACACATCTATATATACACTATAGAAAGATATTTAAATATTAGAAATCATGTATCTGACAAGGGAAATGTATTTAGGATATACAAAGAGCAAAGTTAATAGCTCACTCATAAAAAGACAAGTCAATTCTGAACAGACATTTCCCTAAAGTAGATGTAAATGGCCAAGAAGGATATGAAAAGATGATCAATATCATTAGAGGAATATATATTAAAACTACAATGAGATACCACTTCACACTTACTAGACTGACTATCATTAAAAACACAGTACCAAATGTTAGCAAGGATGCAGAGGAATCAGAAGTCTTATACAGACTTGGTAGAAATGTAAAATGCCACAACAGCATTGGCAAACAGCACGGTAATTCCTCAGCTGGTTAAACATGGAGTTGCCATGTGATCTAACAATTCTACTACTAAGTATATACACAGGCAAATGGAAACATATGTTTATATAAAAATTTATATATGAATTATTGTAATAGCATTATTTGTGATAGTTGACAAATGGGAATAAACCAAACATCAACTAGGGAAAATGAAGTATAGTGTATCTGCAATTTGGAATGTCAGGCAATAAAAAAGCATGAAGTATAAATACTACAATATGGACACATTTCAAAAATATGCTAAATGAAAGAAGCCAATTACAAAGGACTACATACTCTATGGTTCCATTTATACTAAATGCCAGTATAAGGAAATCTATCAAGACAGAAAGTTTAGTGGTTGCCTAGGGCTGGGGAAAGGACAATTGGAAGTAATGAGCAATGATTATTATTGGATATAGGATTTGTTTTTGGTGTGATAAAAATATTGTAGAATTAATTGTGATGATCATTGCACAACTCTGTAAGTATAATGAAAGCCAAAGATAAATTTTAAATGGATGACTGTATCATGTGAATATCTCAGCAAAGTGGTTATATATATATATGTAAATATGTATCATATGTATATAAAATAAAATTACGCATTTTGTGTATATGTTTTCCAAAGGAGATAGTGCCGCAATGAAAATAAATCATTTTTAACTGATAAAAAATACTCATCAACAATATAACTATTCTATATCTAGTTTTTTCTTCAACAGAAGTGATGATTGCCAGGCATGGTGGTACACAACTGTAGTCTCAGCGCTCAGGAGGCTGAGGCAAGAAGATCACCTTGAGTTAAAGGCCACTCTGAACTACATAGCAAGACTCTGTCTCAAAAAACAAAATAAAAAGAAAAAAAAAAAGAGTGGAGAGTTTGATTAATCCTCCTACAGTTTCATTTTAAATGAGTAGAAAATATCTGCACTAAAATGTTATATGCTTTAAAGTAATACATAAAAGATGAAGGTATTTGTAGTTTTTTTTTTCCCAGAAAGTATAACTCCTGAGAGGAAAATAATTTTTAAAAATATAATACATGCATAGAGCCACACACTCACACTATTTTGTCACCGAAAGCTTTTAAGACAAGCTTAGCACTCCTTTCTTCCTCATACTGAGGCGCTCACAGGCTGCTTAGTTAAGATTGGGCACTTCTAAACCACATGATCTCATGAATGCTATCTTATCATATCACAGGTTCCTCAGACTGACCACAACAACTTAAATCAGACAGGCAGCAAAGCAGCACAAAGTCTTTTGACGCGTACTATTGGTAGGGCATTTTCAGCTGTCCCCTTTGTGGGGAGAGAAAATCTGATTATCTCATGTCCAACTGCATCTGTGAGATATGGTTCATGAAAAGCACATGATTTACTGCACTCAAGACTTCCAACCACAGCTAAAAATTTTTAGTTTTTGTAAATCTGAGAGAGCTAGCTATTCACCTTTTATCATTTTTCCTTAGTAAATTAGTGAAGCACATTTCAAAAGTTCCTAGTTTAAGAAGCTGTCAATATTGTTATTATTTATTTTTTAAAAACCTAGCATTTAAGAACTGAATTACTTAGTCTAAAAGAGAATAATAAATAATAAAGTCTGAAAAATCCTGGCATAGTTGCAAAAACTGAACTTTCATATTTAAGAATATGAAGTATTAAAAAATGTGGAGAATTGGATAGCTTACTTATAGCAAAAACATATTAGACTAAAAGATTCAAACTGAGTTTCAAACACATCCCATGGGCCAAGACCCTAAAGGAATGCAATCCCAAACTATACCTAAGCATCAAAAAAGTATGTTGTATTTTAGAGATTTCCAAGAAAGTTTTACCCTGGGCTGGGAATGCAGCTAAGTGGTAGAGCACTTGCCTAGCATGTGAGAGGCCTTGGGTTTATCTCTAGCACAAAAACAGTAACACCAAAAAACCTCCAGCACCCTGTTACCAAACAAAAATGAGCACTTGAGTCTTGAAATCTGAGTGATGCTCAAAGTTTATCAGATTTTAAACCTGTAGCTCATTTCAGCACCCCATAAAATGTTCTTTTAGCCACTCTAAATGTTGATAATTACATTTAATACATACTATAATCATGTTAAAGTTTATATATAACAAGTGGCTTTAGACATTTGTATGATCTAAGACTATGCAACTAGTATGGTCATGGGAATGTTGAAAATCTCTTCCATCCTTACTAAATCTGCTTAAAAACTGCCACTATCAAAATCCGTCTCTGTAGGTTTCACAGTTAGCTCAACTGTCTTCAAAAAGTACTGATTGTCATTAACTTTTTATTTTTCATAACCAAAAAGGTATTTTCTAGTTTTCCTTGGTTTCTTTCTATTCTTATTGTCACAGTTACTGTTAGAACCATTTTTAAATAAATTATCAGTACTAATAAACACTATTTTTTGTATTATACATTTCAAATCTATTCACATATAATATAAAGTAAGTAGTACTATATTTAAAATTTTCCATCTAGCCAGGTGGTGATACAGACCTATAATTCCAGTGCTTGGGAGGCTGAGACAAGAGGACCACTGTGAGTTCAAGGCCAGTCTAGGTTACACAGTGAGTTCAAAGTCAGCCTCAACTACACAGTAAGACATGTTTCAATGTCCCCCCACTCCCAAAAAACCCGTACTACCTAGTGTCAGAAAACTCAGAAGTACTCTAAAATTAATGGGGTCATAGAAGAAACAACAATAGCAACAACAATGGAGCCAGTTTGACAGCATTCTTACTAAAATCTGGAACAATCAATATTAAAACAATTAATAAAATCCATGAGTTCCTATTATTATGTTAGGACTTTCAAAGGAGACAATGGAACAGAAAGTTAAGAATTGCATCAATGAATCCACAATTTAGCTATGCCCCTGAGCAACATGGGAGATATTAACTAGAATAAATGAAATTTAGTGCTATCTCCCTTTTCTGAAGGATTACTATCAGAGACAACCAGACAGTCTTTACAAACTTTTCCATTTTTCTTTGTCCCACTAGACTGCAAGTTCTTTGAGAGTAATGGTATAGTATACATACTTCCCATGGTGTCAGCATAATGCCAGAAAAAATCCCCACATAGTATGGTTTATCATTCAGGTCTGACATTACAATTTCACCTACTTCTGTTCTTTGACTAGAGATATGTCCCCTGAGATAATTTATTTGATCCTTTAATTCCAAGTGCCAGACCCAAATCCCTCATTTTAGGTTGATTCTATATTCTCTAAATTGGCCACTCACCCTGATTTTATCCTTCAGATACCCTAAAACATCTTTTGGAAAGCACAGCTTAGCCCTTCTCTCTTTTAAAAAGAAAAAAAAATTTTTTTTCAGTACCAGGATTGAATGTAGGACCTTGAACATGAAAGGCCTTTCTGTTACATTCAGTTTTTATTATTATTGTTGCAACCGCATTTCCCTGAGTTGCCCATGCTTGTCTCAAATTTCTGATCATCCTGCCTCATCCTCCCAAGTAGCTAGGATTACAGGTGTGTGCCATTATGCACAGGTAGATGCATATTCTCTGTATAAATAAAGCACAAAACTAGGAAGTGGTCTAAAATTCTTAAATAAGGTATATTGTGTAAAATTATTATAGAGTTTCCTGGAATGTGGTATATTATATATTCTTTTCAGAAGCAAGAACTGAATGGAAATATACATAGCCTTGGAGATTACAAACTGCCAGAAGTTTGGCCACCAGTTAAATTATGAACTCTTCATATTGACCATATTAGACAGTTAAGCTAATTTTGCTAACATGTCCTTGAATAAGGTTGTATTTCCTAAGTAACAGGCATATATGAATTGGGTTGGCTATTTTTATCTAGTTTTATGTTTCTTGAAATGTCAAATTTGGCTAGAAATCTCAGTTACCTCTGCTGTTCAGAAACTCAAGTCTTAAAAGCTCTGATTTCAGGACCCTCTCCCTCTGGAAAAACAAGAACCACTTACAAGGTCAAATCTCACAATTACCCAGTCTTGGGTGGAATGGAATCCCAGACACTGCTCAAGAAAGATAAGGGATATAAAGTTAGTCAGGTGGTAGTGCACTCCTGTAATCCCAGCACTCTGGGAGGCCGAGGCAGGAGGATCACAAATTCAGGGCCAGCCTGAAGATTCTGCTTCAAAATATAAAGTAAAAAGGGTTAGGGGTGTAGCTGTGTGAAGGCCCTGGCTTCAATCACCACCAAGTAAGGTAAGAGTGGAATTGTATTGTATTGTATTTTTTGGTACTGGAGTTTAAACTCACAAACTTGCACTTGAGAGTCAGGCACTGTGCTGCTGAGCTACATCCCTGGCCCCTAAGAGTGGAATTTTAATAACTAGATATTGAGTGCTTATTTTAGAGATTAATTTCTTTTAATCCAGTTAAACAGCTTTTTATGAGCTGGGCATGGTGGCACAATTTGTAATCGTACCACATGGGAGGCAGAAGAAAGAGAATCACTGTAAGTTGAAGGCCAGCCTGAACTATGCAATGAGACCTTCTCTCAGAAATCAAACAAACAAGCCCAGCTATCAAACTTTCACTGAAATGAGCATGTGCCTGATAAGCGTATCAGCAAGGTTACAGCATAGTAGTGAGATGCAACAGATCAGAAGCTAGAATGGTTGGGCATCAGTTGCAACTCATCTACTAGGCAGCTGCACAATTTTGAGTAAGTTCCTTAACTCTCAGGCCCTCAGCTTCATTTATCAAATGAAAAATGAGATAAATTTCAAGACTTTTAGTTTAAAAGTTTTATGAGTCTTAAATCTCAGTTTTATGCATCACCATAATTTGGATTTTAAGTGTCTTTCATATGCTTTAATTAAAGAAAGAACAAATTTAAGGGAATTTGTTTTCCATTCTGGGAAAATATTTTTCTGCTGTAAGAATATACATGAAAGTCTGCAACTCCATACATTGGCATTTTTCTTAAACATTAACATTTTCTTGGCAATTCAACCATTAACACTTATCAGTACAAATAGAAAATACTGTTTTTGATTCTGATTTTTGTCTCTAGAAATGTGCTGCTGCTTGACAATGCAGTTTGTGGTAAAGAATGTCACTTTTACTGTTGGGTACCATTCTGGAAACAAGTAACACACCTGGAACTTTGCAACCTTTAAAAGAAAATGAGGACTGGTATAAATAGGCTGTATAGAGACAGCATGAAGTTAAAAAACAAAAGACAGTATCATTCAGTATGAAATAAAATGGGAAAAAGAGCCACCATGTTCTACAGAATCAAATATTACATTCGTTTCTACATTAATATGGACACCAATTCACCATTTTCAATGAGTATTTAAAAGCTTTTTTAAAAAAAAAATTCAAGCTCAATTTTTACTAATTTAAGTTGGGAAATGATAAGACAAAATTAAAGAATACAAAGGAGTATACTAAAATCTTACTCTTTAAGTTTGTATTTCAAAAATTCTACCTTTTTTTTGAGATATGGACTCAATATGTACTTCTCTGGCTGGCCTTGAACTGACTGAACAGCTCAGGTTAGCCTTGAACTTCAGGTAATCCTCCTGTTTCAGCCTCCTGAGTTCTGGGATTACAATTATGAACCATCATGTCTTGCAAAAAATTCATTTTAATTGTACTTTTAATATTCAAGAATATATTAAGTACATTTAAGACATTAAAAGTACTTGTTGGTAGATATTTAAATTTATAGCTCAGGTACACATAGGCAAATTTTTGAGCATTAAAAAATTTGAGTACTTAAATATAAACATTATTCTAAGCCAAAATTCAGTTCAGATCTTATTTAGAGTTATTTTGTTAAATAGCTAATTGACTACTTAGGTGGTAGTAACAATAAAAGAGGATTCCTGTTGTTGATGTTTAAACTTAAAAAATTGCCTAACAAAGAGAGAGGATGCAGAGGAACAGTGGGTATTGGAAGTCAATACAATGGTTATTTCTAGAATGAAAGTTTGTTTATTTACCTGATTTGTGTGTTGTTTATAGGATACTATAGCAGTAGCTGCTCTTCTTTTTTTGGATGCCAGCTTGGTCCTGAAGTGCTTACATTTCTCTCATTTCTTAAGAAAAGGGGGTTTCTTAGTAATGTTCAGAAACAGGTCAGACCATTCCTCTTTTTTTAAAATTTTTTTAAGACAGGGTCTTGTAACGTATACCAGGCTGGCCTTGAACTCAGTACCTAGTTTAAGATGGCCCTGAACTCACGGCAATCCTCTTGCCTCAGTCTCTTCACAGTGCTGGGATTACGGTGCCACCAGGTCTGGCTTGTTCCTCCTAAGTTATCTCTCACATCCAATATTCTTCAATAAATGATGATGAATGTTAAAGCAATCTTTTTCTCTTTCACCTGAGGTTTTCAAATTTATTTGGAAAGCAAAAATTTAACTCATACAAAGAGAGAACCTTCTAGTCCTGCTAGTGGCCTGTGGCTTAGGTCTTCCATCCCCAAGTGCCAAGGACCACAGCCCCCAAGGCATCCTGCTGCTGCGAGAAGAGGATAAAGATAGGTTACACTAGTGTGGTTTCTTAAAAGCCCTCTTCATTTTCTCCTGGAGTCTTCGAGCTAGTTGTTTCTTCTGTCTAGAATGCTCTTTTCATAGATTCTTGCAAATCAAGAAGTTCCTTGACAGAATTCCTATCTCAGTTTAAATATACCTTATGTACAAGTCACAAACATCACTTATTTGCTATAACAAATTTCACTAAGTACCTACTACCATGTCAGCATTGTTCTAGATGCTGGAGGAAAGTATTCAGTAATCAGGGAAACACAAATTAAAACCATGACACTTTAAAGACACACAAAGAAATCTCTGCATACCCACAGAATGGCTAAAATTGAGAAGACTGGTAATTCTACATGTCAGTGAGAATGTAGAACACTAGGAACTTTCTTCAACTGCTCATGCAAGGGTAAATGTGCATAACAATTTCAGCAATGTTCTTAAAGACAATGGTTCAACAATGTTCTTAAAGACAAAACTGGAAATAATACAAATAGCCATCAACAGAATAAACAATGATATATTTATACAAAGGAAAATGATACAGCAATGAAAAGGAATAACCAACAGCTGATTTTAAAATGATTGAGTAAAATTTTATAATGCTGACACAGAATATAGATTACAAGAAGTAATTTATATATAAAAGTTCAAAAGCTTACACTATTATAAATCAAGATTATTGTTACTTTTCAGTAGGGAGAATAATGGTTGGGATCTGTTTTTCTGGACAGGGTTATAATTATCACAGAATGTTACTTTATAATGATTTACTGAGCTACAAACTTGTAACACTGTGCCTTTTTGTGTCCTATGCCTTTAAATAATTTGTTTTAAATCTGCTTTTAAGTTTTCAATTTTTATGATTATGAATTCATTCTATTAAAGAATATTAATAATAATAACAAAAAAATCTCAAACTAAGTCCTCTTTATGAAGAAACAATAAAGAAAATGTTTTGCTTTGTTTTTTGATAGTACTGGGAATTTAACTCAGGGCCCTGAACATGCCAGGCCAAGTGCTGTAGCAATGAGGTGCATCTCCAGCCCTTTTTGAGATGGGGTCTTACACTAAGTTGTCTAGGCTTCCCTTGAATTTGAATTCTCCTGCCTTATCCTCTCTGATAGCTGGCACTATGGATGTGTATGGGTACCACCATGCCTGGCTGCTGTTTAGTTTTCACATCAGGAATAGTTCTAGCTAACTGGCCTGTTTTTATCATATAGGCACTCTGAAGTGTTAGACTAGGTTTTCCATTTTGTATTGTACTGGCTGCTGAAAAGCTTAGTGCCAAATATGTGACCCACTTACAGGAAATAGGCATACAATTTTTTATTGATCTTATTTTTGGTTCTATATTATATTTCTCAGTTGTTTTTCTTACAAAATTGTACTTTGCCATTTTATAACATTTGTAAATTTGCTTCATCTTAACTGTGACAGGATATTAAATAATAAAAATGCCTTAAAGGTTATTACATACCAGCACTCAGGAGGCTGAGGCAGCAGGACTGCCATGAGGTCAAAGTCAGCCTGAACTATATAGGGAGACCTTGCTTCAAAAACCTTAAACATACATAAATACATGCATGCATACATACATACATAGATTTACCTTCACTTCATCCTAGTTTAATGCATTATAATCTAATTACAAGTCCTGGTCCTGAATTCCAGTTTCTGCCACTTACTTTTTATGTGACTTTACACAAATTATTTGGTCTCACTGAGACTACTGAATGGGAATGACTAATAATTCTTTCAGGATAATTATGAAGATTCAAATAATTATCTAAAGAATTCACATCTGGCTTAGTCATTCCCACACAGAAAACAATAAAAATATAGAAAAATTATATAGAATAAGCTAGAATTTTATATAGAATACAATTTGCTTTAGAGAACAGAAAAACTACTAAGCAAATGGTGTTAGACTACTTTTATGCAATTGTGAGGACATAAAACACCTTAAAATTATTAAGTCAAAATTTGGCAAAGTTGTTTAACAGAGACTCTCTCTCTCTCTCTCTCTCTCTCTCTCTCTCTCTCTCTGAGGCAGGGTCTCACTATGCAGTGCAGGCTGGCCTTCAACTATGCTGCCAAGGCAAGCCTTAAACTTGCAGCAATCCTCCTGCCTCAGCCTCCCAATTGCTGAAATCACAGGCTTGTGCCACCATACCTGGCTTCAATTTTTATTATAAGAGAATTATCCTTTGGAATAAATTTATTCCTAGAATATCCACGGTACTACAACCATCTCATTATAATTAAAAGTAAGTGAAAACACATCTGTGTTATAAAAGCACCTTCAAATTAATTGGTCAGCATTCATTTTCCATTAAACAATACTGCTGTAATAACAAGGCTCCAAACAACTCAGAAAAGTCAATTTAAAACTGGCAGATCTGGTTGAACCATAAGATTTATTTGCCAAGTTGGCTTCTAAATCAGAATATTTACTTTCTTTTATGTCCCTTTCCTGCATGTAACCTATGTGCTTTTAGAGATCAGCAGCTGTAAGAAAATACTACGCTACAAAGAGGTGGTTTATTAATTTCTGGAACTTATAATTTTGTTTCATGTTTCTGACATAAAAGTTCCAAATGTTCAATATGCCTAAAAAACTTCTTTTCATTTTTCAAACATTAGCCCAGATGTTGTTAAGACTCTTATACCTGTATATTTCCAAAAAAGGCAATATAGCATATGGTAGCTGGGCTTGCAGTACATGGACTAGGAATCGCATGGCCTAAACTAAAAAGAAATCCCACCTCAGTCACTGACTAGTATACGACTATAGGGAGACATTTAATCCCCAGAACTTGAGTCTTATCATATTTATCTACCTTGTTCAAAAGACCATTGCATATATTAAAGAAATATGTGACAGAAGTGTAACAGTACTGTGTCTGGCACTGAGCAATAACTGATAGCTATTATACTATTTTCACAATATATTACAGTTTATTTATGTATCTATTTTCACTGTATACTTTGAGGCCCCTGAGAGTTTTTTCAATCTTTATTTTTAAATTCTAGATTGAGGGCCTAGTATACAGCAGGCACTCTGATGATAGCCAGAAAAATAGATGGGTTGAATTTCAGACCCAGGTTCTTTTCTATGGGAACAAGAGGTAAAGAATAAGATTTAACCTCCACCTTGCTAGGTCTAGGAAAGCAAGAATTCACAATGGCTTCTGTGAGGGTTTTGTTTTGTTTTGTACCAAGGACCAAACTTATGACCTTGCACTTGCCAGGCAGGTGCTTATGCTGCTGAGCTAAATCCCCCACCCTCTGTGAGGGTTTTGACAAGGTGTAACAGGCTCCAAATTTTAAAATTTCCACAGGAAGTAGGCAGAATTAGAAGGAAAGCTAGTCAGGTAGTGAGAAATTGCAGGGGTTCAAATAAGAGGGCACTAGGGTGGATCACAGTAAATAGCAACAAGTAAAGCTAAATCTCTAATTCCAGTGTCAACAGAGAGAAACAGTTCTTGTGGCTAGGTTAACTGTAGGATGCACTTATAAAATGTATGTGAATTTATGTCAGGGAAGAGCAACAGTTAAAGTACTATGTATTATTAATTGTCATTCCTAAGATTTAGATACAGATGACAATTTTTCTGTTCTAAAAGAAAAGGGCAATCTAGATTTGATCTTGGCCCAACCATTTATTGCTTGTATAATGCCTGGAAAGAGCTGGGGTGAATGCCATTGTAAGTCTCAGTTTCCACATCTATGCATATCTCAGGGTCAATAATAACATGAAGTGTCTGACTGCTTAATTTTCAGTTCTGCACACAGCTGACTATGCTAAGGGTGTCAAGTTGTTAAAATGGGCAACACTGTTGTATCTTTAGAAAGATGAATCTGCAGTTTCTCTCAACATTTCCTTAAATGTTTAGTGAAGTATAAAAAACAGCTAATAAAATGACATGAACAGTCACATGTTCAAATACAATACTGTATTAATATTTCAGTGTAAATTTTCCTCTCAAAAGCTAAAGATTCCAGCTGCGTATAATAGTGCAAACCTGTAATCCCAACACTCTGGAGGCTGAGGCAGGAGGATTGCTTTGAGTTCAAGACTAGTCTGGGTTACAAAGTGAATTCAAGGCCAGCCTGAACTTCATAGTGAGACTCTGACTCAAAAAGACAGAAAGCCAAAGATTTTGCCAAATTCTAAATACAGACAAATGCTAAACTGAGATTAGATGGATTTTGATTGTTTTTTTAAAATTGTGACATGCTTTATCAAAATATGAAAGTAATGGAATAAAAAGGTGACACTGTAGTTAGCCCCATTAAAAAGGCTGATCTGGACAATGTAATAGTAATTATAACAGTAGTAACTTTACTACAACCAGAATCTTGATTTAAAGACTTTTCACTTAGTTACTTTCTCTTTAGTGATAAAACTTTAAAAATGGTGAATGCTCAGAAATCTTAAGGAAGAGGAACCCCCAACTAAATATCCGCAATAGTTTTATAGTACTTTGTAAATTCAAACTCTTCTAACTTTAAAGATTCACCATAATGATTCTATCTAGTCTACTCTTACTTCCTGCTACTTGTTAATCTTTCAGTAAAATCTAGCCCCCTTTAAACTCTTAACCCCATATTTTTACTCACCTGTGACCCCTCATGTGTGTGGTACAAAGGTAGTATTCTTTTGAGTTCTCTCCCATGACTTCTGACTGGGGCCTACTTAAACCCAGGACTTTGACTACTCTCACCTGCAAAATTACTATTTTATCACAAACTGTTTTAGTTTTTAATTTGTATGATCTAGCTTCTTCACAGTAGCAAATTTTACCCTATTCATTAGTTTTCATGTATGTACAAGGTAACAACCTACTATTGCAAGTCCCACATTAAAAAAAATTCCGAAAGTTAAACTTCATGTGAATTGTTTTGTTTTGTTTTGTTTTGTTTTGTTGAGATAAGGTTTCACTATATAACACAGGTTGGCTTTGAACTTGCAGCAATCCTCCTGCTTTAGCCTCTGAGTGCTGGACTCACAGGCATGCACTGCCACATCTATCCATCATGTGAATTATTTTATGCTAATTTTAATGAGGAAAATATTTTTAGTGAAGACATGTAGCAGATAAAACTAGCATCTGCTGACTTACTTTTTACTTAGCTAAAAAAAAAAAATAAAGTTAATCTAGATATAATTTTCTTAGCTCCTAATTGCTAAAACTAAAGGTGCATGCCACCATGCCTGGCTGAGCAAACTTCTAAACACAAGAATGATTATTAGGGTTTTCAAAAGAATAAGGATTTCCATAAAATGCTTATTTGTAACTTGTTCTTTTACACATTTAGGTAAAAACATTATAAAACTGCACACAAATAGGTAAGGATTATATATAAGACTCTGAACTGCTCAAATTTATCATGGCTAAAGATTAACTTTACATAAATGACTCCTAATGTTTCAAGACAAACTGAACTACATTTAAGATTTATTTTTATGTTTTGTTTCTTAAATTGGAATTTACTCTTAGATTGAGTTACCTCCAGGAGGTATTGCCCAAAAACACTGAGACTTCAACTGAAGGGTGTAATACCAGGAAAAGGTAGTGTCTAAACTTTTTCCTTTGAGGTTTAAGTTCATTTAGTGACCAAAATGAATTTCTTTTCTTTCTTTTTTCTTTTTTAAACAAATCAAGTTTCTACTACTCTTTCATACATCATTACTGTAAATGAAATTATTTTACAAATATTCGAAATAAGAAACATACTTTTTCACTCATGCTGCTAGATAATTTATTAGTAGAAAATAATAAAGAAATTGACCAAGAGCCGTATTATAAAAGTATCACTCTAGTCAAAACTCCTAAGTTCAAACAGTTTAAATTCGTATAATACTTAGTAAAATTCTGAAAATTTCATGCGTTGAATCTCATAGATTCTAGGTAATGCCAGTTTAAAAAGTATTCAAATACTAAGAAATCTGTTAACTGATATTAGGCAAGTATCCTTTTTTGCAATCACAGTAATACCACGAGAGGGAAAAGAAGGCAAGAAAGAAAGACTTCCCTCTACATACGAAGTTAAGTATCACAAATCTATTCTGCAGATGTAAGACAAAATTTGGCTTAACTGAAGTAAATACCTAAACAACCTATCCAGAATTTTCAGAACATAATAGAAAATAAAATATGTTCCATGAAAAGATTAATTTATTATTGTAGGTCATGATTCAGGCTTAAGGAAATGAATCCTTTATATTAGAACAGAAGGATCCTTGCTAAAAAGAAGACAATATTCTAAAATGTATTAGTTAACAATTTACAGATAAAATTTAGCATGAAAGATTCAGTTTTACAACCCATAATAAAGTGCTGTTAAATACAGAGGAAGGAAGAAAGAAATATGTGAAGATCAAAACTTATCACTTACCTCATGATTCAGCTCTGCTATCTGATCTTTCAGTTCCCTAATGTACTGGTTAGAATCAGACTTGCTAAGCTGTCCTTGAAGTTTTCCTTCTTCTTTCTGTTTGGTATAATAAAACAAAGCAAAAACAAGAAACAGTTTTCACTATATATACTCAAATGTTTCAAGATACAAAGTAGCATAAACATGTACCTTTTAATTAGCTGAATATGATCAAATCCATTCATAAAACTATCTTTGGAAATAACAGTGAATTAAACTGAGTATTTCTGAATAATCCTTAATGAACTTGTTTACAACCCATACAGTTTACAAAATGTACCTTTTGAGAATCTTAGAAATAAAACAGGTCTTCTGATAAAAAATTACTCTAGAATTTCAAAGCCATTTATCTAGTTGTTTTGTGGGCAGATGTTTCTCTATCCAAACCATAATGAGACTCCTGAAAATGTATTGGGGAACTGCTTTTGCATGAAAAGGACAAAGGGAGAAAAAAAAAATTCCCTAGATCGATTTAAAAGAGAACAGTTCTGAGTCTCCTTGTGTAATTAGCTCAGAAACGTGTACTGGCAATCTAGGTATTGATTAAAAGACAATTCTAATCCTAAGAATTATTTTTCACAGAGTAGTGAAACCATTTTCTAAGGATATAGATTACAAAGAGAATTCTTATGCTACTTGAAAACAACTGTGAACTTTTAAGAAAACAGACACTTTAAGAGTGAAACCAGAATGGTTTGTGACATCTCTAACATTATAATTCTGAAGCCATGTGTTGATATTTTAAAAATGTTGGGCTGGGGATTTAGCTCAGTGGCATAATGCCTACCTGGCAAGCATGAGATCATGAGTTTGATCCCTGGTACCAAAAAAATAAAAATGTAAAATAAAAAATGTTTAGAAGCTCTAATCCGGAGACATCTGTAATTTTGAAATTATAAAATAACTCCAGATACCAGAAGAGCATGGACTTATTTTTATAGCTACCAACTTCAGTTTCTTTCTAACCACTGTTAAGTTTTTGTGTGTAGTCTCCCCATGATGGTTTATACACATATAATCAAACACACGAGTATACAGATACTTGTTTTTCCCCATAATACTGACTCTATATCCACTGTGCAGTATCTCTCAACAATAATATTGAAGGTTATTCAATATTAGATTTTAGAATATTGAAGCCCCTGTAAAAGTTACCTTAGTGAAAAAAAAAAAGTTAGCTTAGTGTTGACTGTGTGCATTATAGTCTGCCAAAAATGTATAAACACTTCAGCAGTTCACTGTACTTACAAATGCCTGGAAGCTACTGGCTACCACTTTGAGCACTTCTTGTAACTACAGAAGCCAAAGCTAAAGTCTATTAATCTCATGATGTCTCAATAAGCTTAGTATTAAAATATTTATGCAAGTTTTTATTTTCCTGACATACAACTTTTTTGATGGGCTCTCTCTGTCTCTGTCTCCCTCTCTCTGTCTCTGTCTCTCTCTCTCTCTCTCAATATATATATATATATATTTGGATATATATATATTTGGGTATTGGATTTGTTTGATTTTGGCAGTCCTAGAGATTGAACCCAGATTCTTCACACTGACATATACTGCCAGCCATTTTATTTTTTATTTTTTGTTTTGAGACAGGGTCTCATTAAGTGGCTAAACTGCCTGGATTGAGCTCAAATTTGGGATTCTCCTGCCTCCGCCTCAGAGTGCTGGAATTATAGGTACGTGCTGCCATGTCCAGCTTAGGCATTTTAAAAGGAGGTTTTAAAATGTGTCTGAGGTCTTGTACCATTGCCTTGAGGTCAGTTATGAAGAATGGTTTCCAATGCAGAGAGTCTTCTTACAACCTTTCAAGATCACAGTAAGAAGGGGCCTTGGACATCTTCTGGCTTATACTTCTGACTGAAGCCAGATCCACTCGCCATTTTCTTTCTACATACTTTCTCCTAACATCCTTGGCAGGAAGAAGAAATAAGTGGAACTGTTCCAGCAACAAGAACAGATAGCTTCCCTGTAGAGTCAGGGTACTCATCCCATACTGCTTTTCTGAATTAACTATTTTTGCTACCTTGTCTGTTATTCAAATCTTTCAAGTTATTTCTATGTAACTCCCTTTTTGTTATTTTTCTTTTGGCAACCTGTCTCAAAACCCCTTTTTTAAGAATATGGCCTGCTGAATTAGTTAAGTGGAACTAATACTTGTGTAGATATAAAAGCATGGCTATAACTTGTAAATGTTTTCCTTATATATAAAATCAGATCTCAGACATGATCATTTAAGCAAAAACTATCTTCCCAACTACTATACTCCAAATATGCTAGACATTTTAAAAATAGGCAGGAGAGGTTGAGTGTGGTAGTGCATGCCTATAATCTAGTACTCAGAGGAGGCTGAGGCAGGAGGATCATTGTAAGTTTGAGACTTGCCTGGGCTACAAAGTAAGCTCAAGGCCAGCCTGAATTGCAAAAGAGACCCTGTCTTACAAAGACAAAAAAAATTAAAAAATAATAGTAAAATAAAGTTAAAAAGACAACTTATAATTTTTAGTCATTAGCCTTAAGAAAAATAAATTCTTCTTTTGAAATTTTAGATAGAAATCTTAGTATGACCCAAGAGCCAGAGAATAGGCAGAACCAACAGACCAGCAGAGATAGTCAGAATCCTAACATTTCTGAAGTCTTCCTTGTTTTTTCACTTATAAAAAATAAAGTCCATGCTTGCTTCGGCAGCACATATATTAAAAAAATAAGGTCCTTTTATTGTATAAACCAGTTTGAATATACATTTCTGTCATTTACAACAAAGTACATACTAATAGCTAATCTGTATTAAGCCCCTGTGAGCCCTTCTCCCTTGAGATTCCCTAAAGCAATTAAATCCCTATGCCCACAAGTTATACCACTGAAGCTTTAAAAATTCATCACCACTGGCCCATAGCATTGTTATATGTAAATGATTTAATATTACTATGCATATGAGTAATTAGATGAAGATCATTCATCATTCATCTGACATTACATTCACTTATCCTTTTGGGTTTTCTGTTGTTCTTCTTGTCTTATTTTGGTATCATATATTCACTATCTTGACTGATCAAATGGAAAGTAGAATCCATTAGTAACAAGATGTGGGTAACAAAATTATCAGGACAAGGTAAGTTCTAATATTAAGGAAGTGATTAAAGAAAACAGACCTTAGATTGAAAGGCTATAGAATTCTGTCCTATAGGGAAACTGCAATGAAAAAAAATTCTGGTAAAATAGGAAATCATTAAATCCATTTCACAAAAAGCAATCAAGTGACTCAAAAGGTGTTTCCTCCTAGCTAAAAACTTTGTTATAGCACTTTGATTTCTTGAGGAAAGGCAGTATTTGGTGAACAAGAGAACACCTAAGAAATTTCACAACTAAAACAAATGTTTTTAACTTTAAAAAGTCCTGAAAATATGCCTGTGAAAATCAAATAAGCCTTCTTAGATTTCATGATCTTCAAAAAGCTCCCTGAACTTCTTTTCATTAAATAAAGGTCAAAATTTCAAAGAGAAAAACCTTCATATATTTAAGTCTAAATGTATGCAGTTGTCCTTTTCACTATTTAAATTAACATTATAAAACATAACATTGGGTTTCTTCTGCAAGACTTTTTTATCCAAAAGTTAGACTATGATGCACATGAAACTATACTGTGAAGAGAGAAAAAGCAAAACAATTTTAATGTATACTGAATAAGCTGATAAAAGAGGAAGGGGTGATAAGCAGCTCCTGGCTCTAGAAGTGACAAATGAACAAGACAATATCTCATCATACTTGTCACACATTAGTGGCATACTTGTGTGACAGAGATATCAGCTGGAAAGCTCTGCACTGGGTATTCTGATTCAATAGTCTGCTTAAGAGAATATAGCAGATAATCTCTAAATTAAAAGTAAAAAGCAACAGTTTGTAAACACTATTAAAATGTGTAAGAGACTTTATCTAAGTCTGTGGTTTTTATGTTCTATCAACACTCTCTCATTTTAAAATGTTAATCTAAAGCCCTTTATGATTCTCTATGAAAATTGGGTATAAACCTACAGTATCAAAAACATACTGAAAAATTACTATACTCCAAAAAGTAGATAATAATTTAATTTTACTTGGGACAGTTCATTCAATTATCTAATGTTTTAGTTTTTTCCCCTTACATATTTTTATTGCTTTCTATTTTCAAACAGTGTCCACGTGTTTGCTTCTGATAAGCAGGTAGGAAAATGTCAGCTACACTAATAAATTTACCAGAAACCTGCATTTTTGTGAGATTTTCTTTTGGTTTAGCTGATAACAACATACTGCAGTTAGCTGATTTCCTAAGTAAAACTAACTGGTAAGTAACAAAGGAAAAAGAGACTTAATGTATTAACAGTTTTGGTACTTTGTGCTTTTATAGAAAAGACCTTAAACACATTCCTCTTGTCACATTATAAATGAAACTTTATATTAACAGAGTATAAAGTAACACACTGCACATTCACTCTTGGATGTCTTTCAATATGTTAGCAATTATCATTATGATGTCTATAATCATCTGATTCACACTAAGACCTTAAGGCAGAGAGTTTTGTACATGTGGCTTTTAATCAAAAAGACTATAATAACAATGATATGCAAGTTTTAAGTGTATAATTCTACAGTATAACATTTAATATAACTGACTTTGAAATGAGTAAAAACTAACTTGGCTAGAATAGGGTTTAGATGAGTATCTGATGTAACAGAAAAAGTAAATACAGCAAAATATGAGTGGTAGAATGGGGTAGTGGATTTATGGATGTTTACAATTCTTTCAAACTGTATGTTTGAAAATTTTCATAATAAAATACTGGGAAGAATAAATTATCAGTACAATTCATTTCCATTATCCTCCACTGTCTGCTAAAAACTAAGCACTGTCTCACACAGTACTTCATTTACTTTCATGAAAAGATGTATGTCTTCTAAAATCTTCTTACTGACTTTATCTTTTAAGAGTAAATATTACTTTAATTACAGTTTATTGGAAACGTAAAGTGAAAAGTAAATAAAGATTAAGCATCCCTTTTCTGATAAATTAAGACCAGAAGTGCTTTGAAATTCAGAAAATTTTTGTATTTTGGAATACTGCATAAACACACTAGACATGAGATGAAACCCAAGTCTGAACAAGATGTTTATGTTTTTTGTACTTCTCATTCACACAGGCTGAAAGTAATTTTATACAATATTATTAGTTCACCTGCATTTGACTGCAGCCTGTCACGTAAGGTCAGGTGGTCAATTTTTCACCTGACTTGTAGGGTTGTTACTTTAAAAATTTTGTATTTTGGATTTTTCAGATCAGAGATGTTCAATCTATATCAGAATGTCCAGAACACAAAGTCATACCCTATTAATTCCAGAAAAATTTTGAAAGTCACACTATTTAATGCAACCACTGAACCAATGACTGCAAACCAGATGTCTTGTTTGGTTAAGAGGGCCTTCAGCCTTATCAATAGGATAATTTCAGTCCAATTGATACTATGTAATGGGTGACAGGAAATAACTACAAAACATACTGAAAAATGTTATAGAAATAAAGTGTTACTCAGCTGCCTCTAAAATTATATTGCTCTAATAAAGTCTCAATTTAAATGATTTAGTTACATAGGTTGAGCTTTCCTAATCGGAAATGCTCATTAATCTGAAATGTTTTGAACAGTGACAATGTGCTACAAGTGGAACATTCTACCCCTGGCTCTTGTGTGATTTTGGGTAAGGTATATACAACTTGTATATGGATATAAAATTCATCTGTTAGCCATTTTAACACAATGAGGGTAGAATTGACAAAGACTGCAGAACTTACAGAATCATGGTTAATGGCAAGTTAGAGCACAAACCAAACTTTTCCTGAAGCATATTATACATCCATAGACTTCTTAGTTACATGAGGCAATAAACCCTCTCCATTATTTAAACTAGTTAAAAGGATTTTCTGTTATCTGCCATAAATATACTATCTTAACAAATATTTTTAAAAACATGGTTAAATAATAAATACTTTTAAAAATATGGTTAAATCCATACAATAACATGGATAATATAACCTAACAAAAAAATTTTCGGGGGTCTTTTTGAGACAGGGCCTCCTTATGTGATTCAGGCTGGCCTGGAGCTCACTTTGTAGCACAGGCTGGTCTCGAACCTGCAACAATCCTCCTGCCTCAGCAGGCTAAGTGCTGCCATTACAGGTGTGTACTACCACACCTAGCTTAACCTAGGAAATATTTGAAACACTGATTCCCAAAAATGATTACAGAGAAATATCACTTTGGAAATTTTATAAACATAGATTAACAGATTCTATTCCTGGTCTACTGCACTATAAATATCTGGGAATGGGGCTTGAAATCAGATGCTTTGAAAAATACATAAGATGTGAGTCTGACATAGCTAGTGTGTAAGATCTATGTTTAAAAGGTACTGGTTTCAATGAGGTTTGAAAAATAACAATTTTGGGCCAGAGAAGTACAGCACTGACACCTTGCATGTACAAGGTACTAAGTTCAATTCCCAGTACCCGCCCAAAAAAGAAAAATAACAATTTTATAACACTAATTTAAAATTCTATTTGTGTGCTAGTCATATGCATAATAATATACCATTAACTTTTTAATAGGACGATCTTGTCCTGTTTCCTAAAAATCTCAACTAATTATTTTCCCAGTTTAGTTAATTATAGATTTTAGTATACTTCTATATGTAAGAAACGAGTATTTCTTTCTACTACTATCACCATAGTAAGTGTGATAAATGACCAAAATTCAAACATTTTTATAAACAGTCTTCACACTTCCAAGAAAATATGTTTTAAAACAAAAATAGAGGAAAACTGTCAGGAGTCTTTAATTCCTTTCAATTCTACTATTTCGCTTGGCAATCTTTCCATATTAGTTTCAGCTGGTCAGTTCCCCGCCTACAATTAGCTAACTCAAATCCCTTTCTTGGCTAACCCAGCTCTCAAGAAGAAAACATTATTTTAAAGTTTGGTAATATAGTGGACGAATTAACAAAAGGTTTACGATCTGAGAAAATTCCAAATCTAAGATTCTGATGATTAAAAACTCAGATAATTGCTTTAAAGAATGAAAAAAACTCCAAACATCTGGGGATCAGCAAAATAACTTTTAAACATTTAAAAGTATCAACATCTGTGAAGAGATATGAATATTAATGAGTGAAATATTTCAATTCTTTATTTATTGGGTAACGGGCTGACATACTACAAAAGCTATGTTTTCTAATTTCACACACAAATATGTGTGGAAGAACTTTTCACTAAGAGCAGCTGAGTCTGGCATTCAACTCCTTGGGCTGTTTCGTAATAGGTTTTGCATTACACATTCAAGTATTTTATCCTCACAACCATGAAGTTGTAATCAGAGAAAGCATGAGGAAGAGATAGAATGTGCCCAGAATACATTTGTCACATATACTATTGCAGTTTACTGAAAATCCATAAATGTTGTGATCCACAAGAAAACAGAAAATGAGTATGTACTGTGCAGTATGTACATGGTAGTATATGAGGTACAGCAGGAAATAGATATTTTATTCAGAGGTACTTTCACATTATTTAAAAAGTAACCTAGAAATTCTTGAAGATTAAGGAGAAATGAGAGAGGTTTTCACTGTAGTTCTAAGCAACATGTTTTTGCATGTGATACTGCAGCAAAACCATAATGAACATGACATTAAGTTGCTTTGAAGAAGAGTTTAGAAGAAAAGTGGGGGCTGGTAGTACGCAATACAAAAAAATAACGAGGTATGAGAAAAGGACAGGAACCTCAGGCTTATTTAAACGCATGAATTTAGCCAGGATAATTTTTTAAAAAGAACTATAATGAACATGCCTAAAAGGCCACTGTTGTTTGTTTCTTTATCTATGTTTTCAATGCTGGTTGTAACTTACCCTATCTCGCCACAGGAAGGACACTTCCTTAGACAGGAAGATAGCTGATTTTAAAAGCTATATTTTAAACTATAGGCTTTTAAATACTATACAACCAGACTATGCGCTTAAAAGTTTTTGGTGTTATTGAGAATTTAATCAATTAATGTACCAGGTGGAGCAGCTGAGGTAAAAGAAAGTGTCCTAAACTAGGAAAGCAAATATACAAGCATTTAGTTTTCTATTTGTATCTTCTTAAATTTCTACCTATTTTTTTAGTTTCCAAAATTTTCAAATCTATAGAAGAGCTGAAATAACACCCACAGTACAATGACAATTATATGTACGCCTTTCAGTTATATTCTATATTCACCAATTATTATTTTGCCCCATTATCTTTTGTCCCATATATATATATATTTGGCACACACATCTTTTCTAACCATCTGAACACAAATTGCAGCTATCAAGACAATTTTAATTCTATATACTTCAGCAGATACTTTCTAAGAATAAGAAACTGTCCTACATAAACAAATGCCATTATAATACCTAAATATAATGGTTATTTCATAATATCATTGAACATATAGTTCAAGTTTACCTGAAAGGACTCAAAATGTTTTATTACTCTCTAGATTCAAGTCAAGGTTCAAGCTTAATACTTGGTTAAAATCACATTACTCTGTTTTAATCTACAATAGTCCCTCTATACTTTTTTTTCATGGCATACTAACTTTTTTGAAGTCTAAATCTATAGGCTATACATTGTTCAGGCTAAAAGTGAAAATTTTTCTGTTCAAACAAAATTGTAAATAAAGTATTATTTTTATTTATTTTTTAAAATCAAATAGGCAACATGATAACCTATTAGGCTAACTTGATTAAAGATATAAATATAGATGACCTGGGCACAGAAGCTTAACTATGCTCAAGTCAAAGACTGCAAACATTAATGTACATAATACATTGTATATAGTACACTGGTAAATACATGTTAATTCTTTATATATTAAATATTTTGTAAAAGATAAAAAATAATTATTGGTAGTTACAGGTTTGTTTGTGGTTTTGTTTTTTTTTTTTTTTGAGACAAGGTCTTTCTGTGTAGTTCAGGGTGGCCAGGTTGGCCTAAAAATCACAGCAATTTTTCTACCTCAGCTTCCTAAGAGCTGAGACTACTGGTGTTTGCCACTCTGCCTAACTTATCTGTTTAATTTTTAAATCCTGTAAGATGCAAATAACTCTCTCTGGAGTTGGGAGTATAGCTCAGTTGTAGTGTGTTTAGCATATGCAAGACCCAAGGTTCAATTCTCAGCACTTTCAAAAAATCTACAAAGAACGCTTTATCTAGTATTACTTTAAATACACATAAATGCCTGTTTGTCATGATGTGTGGAGAGGATGAAGAAAGCTTCTATTCCATCTCTTTGCTCAAAATTCATTTAATATCCGTCCTTGGATACTGATCATAATTGATAAGAGATACACTTTATTTTCCCCAAAAGGCCTGAATTGACTGGCCTGTTATTTTTATCATTGTCTCATTGAAAAAAATATTCTATAGACTAAGTAGATGATTTTAAATTCTGGGAAAGCACAGTTAGTACAAGATTCCCCAAAGAAAGAGAGGCCATACTATAAAAGCAAAAATCAAGTAACCACTCATTAAGTTTTACCTTGCGGGGATTTAGTTCAGTGGCATAAGCACCTACCTGGCAAGTGCAAGGTCATGAGTTCAATCCCTGGTACAAAAAAAAAAAAAAAAAAAGTTTTACCTTGCTAGGAGAAACAGTGATCATGTATATGGAAAATTCTGTAGCTGAAGAAAATTTGATTCACCTTCTGAAGAATGGAATTATTATATTTCACTACCCTCATATTCCACTCATGGGGGTAATCTTACTGTAAGATTCAATCTCATATTTGTTTTTTTGGCTTTTTTAATTTCTTGCTCATGTGCATGCATGGTAGTAGAGGATACTGCAGTTTGAAACTAGGGCCTTACAAATGCTGGGCAACCACTCTGCCATTGAGTTATAAGCCCAGCACTTTTTATTTTCTACTATGAGACAAGGTCTCATAAAGTTGCTTAGGCTGGTCTCTAACTTGCCATCCTCTGCTCAGCCTCCAAAGTAGTGGGGCTTATAGGTATATGCCACCACATCAACTAAAGTCCAAATAGATGATCTTGTGCAGTATAAAGTACCGTTTGTATTGTCCTCATAAGGAAAGGATATATATTGATGTATTCTGTTTATTAATAATAAACTGTGTCATACTAGGCTAAGTTGAGATCTTGACAAGTCTTCTGGCAGCAGTGTGAATCAGGTAACAAAACTTTTGAAGAATCAGTTCCAAAAGGCCTTTCCAAATCCATGTGAACATAATCTTTTCATCATTGTACTACCTACCACTATTATTTCTCTAGATCTTTCACTTGATAATTATTATAGTTTTGATGGCTATTACAATAGTCTAATTACTTCCTTACTCAATGCTTCTTTTAGCTACTTTTTCAGATTTGAAAAATAATAAATTCTCTTTTATTTGGCAAAGTGCCTTTAACTATGTTTGTCTTTGCAGGAAACTTGAACTAAGCACAGTCCAGCTTCACTAGGTTTAGGGAATTAACATAAACTCAGTGATAAATTCATTTATCATATACCACACCGATAACCAGGAAAAAGCCAGGTTTCACTCTTTAAGTGTCATATTCTTTGCACCATTACATATTACTCTAATATAAACCACACTTTTTTGTTTTTTTTGGTCTTTTTTGAGACAGGGTCTCGCTATGCAGTTCAGGCTGGCCTTGAGCTCACTTTGTTGCCCAGGCTGGTCTCGAACTCACAATGATCCTCCTGCTTCAGCCTCCCAAGTGCTGGGATTACAGGTGTGAGCCACCATGCCAGGCTATAAACCACACTTTTGATTTGAGACACAGCAAGATATGTACTAAAACTATTATTTCAAAACAGCTGTCATGCACATTATTCATATATTTTTTCCTGGGCTCTAAGTTAAGGATGTTCTTTTAATTTGCATATTTGAATCTCCCTTAATTTCAGAGAATTCTTGTTCATATCTTTGAGTAAATATTTTTGCCATTTGTTTAGGATATTCATTAACCCTCTGTGTTAGATTATCTATCTGCCATTCATGTCTATTGACTAAAAGTTTGCTCTGCTGCTATTGCTCTGTGCATTCACTATGATTACTTTTAGCTTTCCTCCAATAAATATTTCATCTTTCAGCATTATCTATTGAATGGACTTCTTTTTGTGTGTATGATTTCTGCAATTATATATTTGACTTCAACACTTTCCCTTAGAAATCTTCACTTTCATCTCATATTATTTATCTTTTCATCTCATAATTTCATTGAATTTATGTTGTTCTGTAGTATGAAGCCATTGTAATTCTTACCACTGAATTTCTTTCTTATTCACTGGAATCTTTTGGCTTATAAATAATATTTCTATCTTTGTATAATGACAAAACAAGTTGCCATTCTATCTCTTTTCATAATGTTCATGGTTAAGTAACTGTCCATACATTCCAAATATTCTAATGATTTGGCTGACATTAAATCTCTGCTGTTCTAGAGATCTATTTCCTTTGCCTTCCATATTCAAGCTTGTTCTCACTTCTCTATGGAAGAAAAAATAGCACAGGGAAAAAAAGAACCTGGCTAAGCAAGAGTTCTGTTTACTTTTCTGAGATTTTGTTAAGTATCTTGCATCTTAATTAGAGGATAACATTGCCAAATCTAGGTATTAGGATCCAGATAGTTTCTCAGAGACACTGTGTTGTACCAGATTCACTTTAGTTAAGAATCAAAGCTATTCAGAGCTGGGCATGGTTGTGTAGGCTTGTAATTCCAGTACTCTGGGAGGTTGAGGCAAGGATTTCAAGTTCAAGCCTAGCCTAAGCAATTTAGCTAGACTATGTCTCAAAAAAAAAAAAAAAAAAAAAAAAGGGCCGAGGATGTAGCTCAGTGTGAAGGTACTAGGTTTAACACCACTCTGTGCATGTGGCAGGGGGAGGGGAGCAGATATATATTCACTTTGTCAGTTCTCTCAACTTGCTCCTTACAGAAGTTTCTACCATCCTTTAGTCAGAAAGTTACATACTTATTTTCCTTCCTTCCACAGCTGGGATATGAATGAGTTCTCTTAGGATTTTCCTCACCTACAAAGTGTAGAGAGTAAGAAAGGAGAGGATAGACATGAGTTTAGAAGAAAAGCTTTGCTAGACTCTGCGCTAGTATTACTTCTTTTGTTAGTTGTTTACCTTTGCCTTTTACACTCAAGCTTGTTCTCACTTTATTGCACTAAGTTATACTCCTTTTCATCTCAGACTTTCAGTGGAAAGTTTTTACTTTTTAAAAAAACTATAATTTTGTTAATGCAGGTACTTCTGGGGTCAGATCCATTCTACTTCTGGAGCAATACTTATTTAAATAAGTGATTTTTTGCAAAAAGTACAGATGCCCTTCAACCTATGATGGAGTTATGTCTTAACAAATTCAGTATAATTAAGTAAAAGTATACGTAATACACTTTGCCTAGCAAAATCATAGCTTAGTAACAGTACATTATCAAGCACTGCTTGTTCACCTTTGTGATTGTGCGGCTGACTGGAAGTTTCATATCACCATTACTGCCCACCATTGCTAGGAAGTCTTGTTCCACACAACATTCACCCAAGATAAAATTTGAAGTCTGATTTCTACTGCATGCGTATCTTTCACACCATCAAACATGAATAATTTTAAGTCAGGGGATTGTTTATATTTAGAACTTGTACCTGTTCTTATAGCATAGACCATCACTTGCTTGTACATGATTGTTTTCTCTGTCCTAAAATTTATTCAGGACATAGGGAGTAAAATACATAAATAAATAAATAAATAAATAAATAAATAAATAAATAAAATTTATTCAGCAATTATTTTTTGAGTATCTACTATATCCAGGTACTAGGAACATAGTAATATATAAGATACAGTTTTAATAGTTGTTTGTGGAGAAATGAAAGTTAATTTTTAAAGTAAATATAATTTCAGACAGTGGTGAGGGCCATAAAGCAGGCAAGACATGATGATATGGCAGTATAATTGAGTCAGTGTAGAGTAGGGTTCTATTTACAAAGATAATGAGGAAAAATCTCAAATTTAAAACAAAAAAGAAGTGGCCATGAGAATATCACAGCTCAGAACTGCAAATGAAGAAAAGAACAAGAGCAAAAGCCTTAATACGGCAACTGAAAGAGCAATAATAGAGCAAAAGTCAGTGTTGCTAGAAATAACCTGTAAAACAGAATGTGATTTAAGATACACCAGAGAATCAGGCAGAAGCCAGACAGTGTGGGAACTTTAAGGCCAGAGAAAGAAAGTGGCACTTTTGCTAGGTTTACTAAGTTTCCTTTGTTGATCCCCCCCCCCGTATTTAAAAATTCTAATTATTTTTTCTAACGATGATTATCTTTGAAAGCTATTTAAATACAAGCATATTTTTAAAAATTAAAGTGATAATCACTTAATAAAAAAAATGAGTATAGGGGATTTAGCTCAGCAGCAAAAGCACCTGCCTTGCAAGCGGCGGTCATGAGTTCAATTCCTCATACCGATTAAAAAAATAAGAGTATCTACCCTCTCTTTTTGCACCAAGTTCTTCATTTTAACTAGATGGAATATTTCAACAGTTTTGAGGGGAGTCACTATAGACATTTCAAATGTATTTAAGTAATTATGCATTAATATAAACATGTATATTAATGCACATATTTTATATTGTATACAGAGATGCACATATTTTATATGTATTAAAAATACACATAGTTTTTAACATGTATAAGTAGAAATATGATATATACTTTGTTCAAAATTTTCTTTTCACTTTGTATGTCTTGCAGGTCTCTATTCTTTCTGAAAGATGTACAACATTCCAGAGTATGGATATATCATAGTTTAACCATTCTCCTATTGATAGGCAGTTATCAATTTAAAAAAAGTATGATTCTTGGGTTAATCTCCAGAACCAAAAATAACAATTAAAAAAAAAGCTGAATATGGTGGCCCATGCCTGTAATCCTAGCATTCAGAAAGGGAGGCTGACAAGCCACACCCTCCTGTGAGCTAGAGGAGACTCAAGAAGCCAATGGTACCCTCCCGTGAGCCAGTCAGCACACAAGCCAGGAGACAAGAAGAGTGCCCCCAACTGCCATCCCCATAAGCAACCAGCTGATTTGGAGAAAAACAGGCTGAGATGATAGCAAGTGAAGTAAAAAACCAACTTAATGCTTGGAAAAAAAAAAAGACAATGACAAAAAAGACAAAGAAGAGGAAGACGAAGATGACAAAGAAGAAGACAAAGAAAAAGAAGATGATGAAGACAAAGAAAAAGACAACAACGACAGCAAAGAAGGAAAATGAGGGAGGCTGAGGCAAGAGGACTGCCATGAATTAGAGGTCAGTCTGTGCTACACAGTGAATTGAAGCTCAGCCTGAACTAGACAGCAAGACCCTATCTCAAAAACAAAACACTATTAAAAATAATGTAGGATCAATGTTTCCATTTTACAAAGTTACATAAGAAACACAAAAGGCATCTAAAACAAGAAAAAACAAGAACTAAGTAAAATACAAAAAAGATGCCTTATTTAAATTTGCAATTGCTTATTAGCATCATATGGGCTGATTATTTCTAGATAAAAAATATGTATTGACTTTGGGAACTACTATTGGGTTCTCTTTTGTAACTTTGATCCAGGTATCTAACAAAACACCTAATTTCCAGCTGAAATTTAGAATTTATTACCAGTTTTACACATTAACTTTAGAATATGAGGTAACCACTGGGTATGGTGGCACATGCCTGTCATCCCAGCACTTGATATATATGCTGCCAAATCCCAGCACTTGGGAGACTGAGGCAGGAGGACTGCCAAGAGTTTGAGGCAAGCCTGCACTGTACAGTGAGTTCAAGGCCAGCCTGAACTACATAGTGAGACAGACCCTGTGTCAAAAACAAAAGAAGCAATAATTACTTGATGTCCCTTAATATTTTAATTCTGGCAGTTAAAGTTAAAAACATCATTTACAAATAGAGGTGATACCTTTAAAGAATATAACAGAAACAATTAGTAATCTCCCTATGCTCTTTTCATAGAGATTTCAAAATAAATCTAAGGTTATACATAGGATGTGGGTTTTTCTCTGGGAGTAGTATTACAGAAGGTTTGTGGTATTAGAAGGGTCATGACACAATGCAGGTTGCTTAGTCTCAAATTCAAGTGTGAAGTTTACATTTAAAAATACTTTATGTTACACCCACAGATGAAAAATCTAACAAAAACAGAGATTATGGAACACAAAGAAACAGTCAAGCTCTCTCTTGTAAAAGTTAAACCATTTTAAAGACAATATTAAAAAAAACCTGTTTACTGTTTTTAAGGTTAAATAACACTTTTTCAAGGCTACATTATGAAACCAGGTTCAACGGTCACAGAGGCCAACATACTAACTTGCAGCACAGGCACAATTTTTAAGCTTTAATTTATTATTTTCAATTCATATACTAAAGCAAAACCTTTTAAGCAAATTGAAACTGCATAAATTACCATAAAAGAAAACCCAACAATTTGAGTAAATCCCTGACAGTTGATAAGTAATCACCATAGTTAATCAATATACCATAGTGAAACATCAACAGCAACCACTAAGCTTTAGTAAGTTACTACTGATTTGTATTTAGCCTCAAGAAAAATTAATCAGAACGATAAATGTGGTAAGTGGTAGCCTCTCCATGACTTCAAGATGACTCATTTGAAACATCTAAAAACAAATCATACTCATATCATGTACTACTGATAAGTTTTGAAAATAGTTTCCTGTAATTTAAAGTCCTGGACACAAAGGTTTGAATATTCTTTTTAGTAACCAGAAAAATTAAAAGTACATATAAGAATCTTTAATGTGTTCTGAAAAACATACAAGGAAGAAAAAAATCAGATTCTTTCTAGCATTTTTAATGCTAAGATTCAATTCCACTTTAGAAAAAAAAAACACACACACAATGTTTTAAAGCAATGCTTTACGGGGCCAGTTAAATGTATACATGAAAAGATTAGCAACTATAGTTAGAATTTATTCTTTATAAATTGTAGTTTACCTGAGAATGAGTCAATTTTGTGGCCAATACCTGATGTTCTATATAATTGCATGAGTTCCTAAAAACCACAAAATCATATAAACCAATATGGATTTAATAATTTCAGATATACAAAAATTAAGAACTCAAATAAACCTAGTGTTTATTTTCCTCAATTATTAACACATTAGTATGCTTTGTAATAATTAATGAATTATTATTATTACATTATTACGAATTAAAACCCTCTTTCAAAAAAAAAAAAAGCAAAAAAAAACCCTGCTTTTGTTGGCTTTTATCCTAACCTGTCACTTTCTCTGTTCTAAGATTCTATCCAAGGACATTACATTTTGATGTTATGTTCTTTATGTCCCTTTTAGTTGTGACAGATTTTCATACAGAGTATTTTTTATGACCATAACCACTTTGAAATGTACTGTTCAGGTATTTTATAGGATTTCCACACTGGACTTTGTGTGATACTCTTCTTGTGGTAAGATCAAGGTTATAGGTTGAGAAGATTACAGAGGTAAAGTGCCACTTTGACTGCAACACACCAAAGACACATATTATCAATGTGATTTATGACTGCTGATGCTGACCGTGATTACCTGGTTTGATTACACCTGGCAGTGTTTGTCAGGTCTCTCTACCGCAAGATTGAGCTCCCTGCCTCTGTATCTTCCATACAGTGCCTCTTTGAGGAAAGTCACCATGTGTAGTGCATACTTGAGTAGAGATTCATACTTTCCTTCTTTAAGGATGGTGTCTAAAAAATATGATTTGGAATTCTACATACTTGTCTAGTCTCATTTATTATTATTCAATTATTATTTATATCCATATGGACTCACAGATACTTAAGTTAAACTATGGATTAAATCCATTATTACTTTAAATATTCCTCCCCTCAAATTTTTCTATCTTTAATCACTGGGAGCTCTTACTGTGAACACTTCTGCCCCTTTACAATTTGCCCTAAAATGTGGAATTTTTGTTTTGTTTTCCTTTCAGCACTTCCTTAATGGGATTATAAGAGGTAACCAGGTTATCCTGGTATTTCCTGTCCCAGCCCTAAAATCATCCACTTCTCTGAGGAACCCAGTTTCCAGTTAGTGAAGAACAGCATTTGAAGTCAAAACCTGAATGTTATGCTAAGCTTGGTGCTGAGCTTGCTGAGCTTGGAGCCTCCTAGCACTACGGAGGCTGAGGCAGGAGGATAGCTGTGAATTTGAGGCCAGTTTGAGCTACTTAGTGAGACTCAAAAAACCAAAAAGGACAAACATGCAAAGTCCAAACAAACCAAAAGACACATCTGAATGTTAGGTATACATAAACTAGTTTTAAGTACTATCAACCTCCCTTCATTAATTCTTAGTTTTGATCTTACTTGGGAGATCTGCATAATATCCTTCATTTTTAAATACAGCAAGCCAGGCATGGTTGTGCACACCTGTAATTCAAGCACTTGGGAGGCTGAGGCAAGAAAATCACTACAAGTGTGATACCAGCCTGGGCTATAAAGTAAGCTCAAGGCCAGAAGGAACTGCACAGTGAGATCCTGTCTCAAAAACAAACAAACAACAAAAACCAGATACAGCAATATTTTAAAACATCTCTAGATACTTTAACAACATAATAAATTTGGATACCAAAGAATAATCTCTGAGAACTTCAGGGGAAATTTTTTTAAACAGAATTTTCTAATCCCTCATGATGAGGTAGCAAGCTGAGTAAAATACTCTTATCTACCTAACTTCCTTTGTGAAAATCAGTGTTAAAAGACTAGGTGTGTTTATAAAATAGCTATTTTCTCAAACTTAAAATTGCTTAAAGTAGAAAAAGTCCTCAAAGAAAAACAAACATTTCATATTTAAGTAAGTTTCTCAAAATAGAAACTACAAACAACTTACTTTGGGAGGAAAATCTTAGGTAACATAAAGAAGTGTGCTAGCTAGGACTGGGCACACAAACTATCACCTACTGTGAAACTACTAACCAATCAACTCAGGAAACTGGAAAGTACAAATCGCTTATACAGCTTTATGGTAAACTCCAACACTTGGTAGTCCCATTGTAATTTCACATAATTAAAAAATATAATATTTAAAATTAATAGTAAAGGTTTTATCATTTCCTTTCCATCTCTGTCAGAAACACATGCTGATCTGAGTACACTGATTTAAACCTAGCTCCTGTGTTCTAACTCAGAACAGAATTCTGAGTGGGTGTTTTTAAACCAAGAGTGGTTGGGGTATTGCCCATCTGAGGCATCCCTAGAGGTTATCGGTTGGGCAAACTAACGAAAGTAGGTAAATGTTACTGGGTACCAGGAAAAGAACCAAAAGTTGGATTTGAGTAGACTCACGGTGTTTTAAAACTTTCCATTACTTATAACAAGGAACGACTAATTTAAAGATGTGCTTAACACAGAGAAAACTTTTAATATAGTTAAGTCAATATGCTTATCTTAATAATACCCAAAATATAAATTCAGTTCCAGATGAAATATCAGAGGCTTGGGTTCAAGTTCTCAACTATTTCCCTCAACTAACTGAGCAAAAATGAATTACTCCATCTTTGTCCCATTAGCTGGAAAGTGAAGATATTTCTATTTATTATTAATGTAAAAATAAAGTGCTCAAATAATTTTTCTGAATAAAGTTTTTTTTTGTTTTTTGAGACAGGATCTTGCTGTGTATTTTAGGCTGGCCTTGAACTTATTCTGTAGCCCAAGCTCGCCTCAAACTCAGGGTGACCCTCCTGCCTCAGTCTCCAAAGTTCTGGGATTAAATTCAGTTTTAACATCTGTAGTAGGTTAAATGTCATCTAATGACTTCAATGCACAATACCCTCCAATTACTTTCCATATTACTCAGATAAAGGCCAAGTTATTAGGCTTTACATAATAGGTACAACTAACTTCTTACATTTCTTCTACTTCCTCTGTGTCACTCTACCAGAGCCTGCTCATACTCATTCTTTACTGTTTGTGGACCTTTTGTCCTTACTTGGCAGAGACTTCTTCCCCTAAATCTGCAGCCTACTTGTTTTAAATCCTTATTTAAATGTTCTCTTCTGGGGATGAACATGATCGAAATACATTATTTGCATATACAAATTCTTTTTTTTTAAAATGTTCTTTAAGAAGGAAAGTAAGTATTTTTAAAGACAAATAAATAAATCTCCCCTTTTAATGAAACTATGGATCACATTACTAAAATACCAAAGTCCTCACACTACTGCCACTATCCTTCCTTTCCTACATTTTTTTACTGCATTCAACATCTTCTCTATTATACACTATATGATTCACTTATTCTGTTTATCTTTTTTTCTGTTAAGCTCAATGAAGAAAGAGAATTTTGAGTCATCTTCACTAATCCTGGAAAGTGTTTCAGATAGTGACTGGTACAATCTAGGTACTCCATAAATCTTTGCCGAATTGAAATTAATATCCCATTCAAATTCTAATTTAATCTGTCCTTTATGTCTGTACCTTTCAATGTTAATCCTAATTGATAGTTCAAGAAATAAATCATTACATACCCATTTTTTCAGTAAATAAGCATCTTTATACTACCCCTAGTATGCTGATGTTAGAAAAATGAGGCAAGTAATGGTCCTTACTTTCAATATGCTTCAGTTGCACAAAGTGAACTGCAAAAAACTAAACAACTGTAATACTGTAAGTTAGACTGAAAACAGAGTTCTATAGCAGATGTCAAAGGAATTAGAACTGTCAAAGGAGGTTGATCACAACAGGTCAAACAAGCTGATCACTGAAACAATAAGCAAGATCAAACGAAGGAAGAAACAGATCCTGAATAAAATGGGATTCAAGATTTGAAAGATGAGTCGGGTATTATAATCCAAGTACAGGATCTATATCTCAGGGAAGGTAGGAAATAAAACTACAAAGACAGAAAAGAATCAGAGCAAGAAGGGTCTTATCAGGACAGCTATAAGTTAAACTTTGACACAGAAATTAACTGAAAGGGTCTAAGGGATGAACAGGGAATTAATATTAATTTTAGCTGTTACTTTTGCTGTGTAACGTTAAAAATATTTAGGCATAGGTTGAACTCATATTCTCTTTCCTCACTAAAAGAATGAAAATACTTACAACTTATGGAAAAAAGTCATAACTATTTTGAAGAAAATAAGCATAAGAGTGTAGAGATTCAGATGGTAATGTTATTAAGAAAAATCTGACAAAACAAGCTTTATATGACAAAGTAATAGAGACTTGAATGAAGTGAGGTGACTAATAATCGAAATTCATAATGGTAACTGTGAATTGTCAAAATATTAGAATTATATTTGTGGTATTAAAAATTCTTATATATTATGGTACTCAACAAATCCCTCAACTTTATAGGTTTATAATTCATTCCCAAATAACCACTATAGGTAGAATGGTGACTAAACTAGATCAGTAAGTAATTGTCATTCTAACTGAAAGGAAATTGATGTAGTAATAAGTTTTAAAAACAATTTCAGGAAAATGTCTAAAATCTGAAAGCTAATACACTTTAAAATGATGAAGTTCACTGTAAGATTAATATAAAGGGCCAGGGATACAGCTCAGCAGCACAGCATTTGCCTAGCAAGTACAAAGTCCTGACTTAGATGCCCAGTGCCAAAAACAACAACAGCAACAACAACAACAACAAAAAACCCTCTGAGATAAAACAACTTTCAAATATGGGGAGGGGCAGTATTTTAAATCAGAATAATCATATTGGGGTAATTACAAATTTTAAACAAGACCTTAAAGTTTCAAGTTGACTGAAGAATCTTTGAAAAGAAATTTAATAAGCATTAGCCTAAGTTTAATATAGAATGATATGCAGTATTTACAAAAATGAACATTTTTTCATGTAACATATTTCCTTTACCTAAATATGATGCTTATAAAAGAATAATTTTCATTACCACTTTAAAAGCAGGCTTTAATTATAGGAACAACTAGTTACAGAGTGGAATAATTTATTAAATGGCTTAAGAGAATTTTATTTATGAGAAAAAGTTTTATTTACAAAGAATTAACATCAGCCAGGCGTGGTGGCTCACACTTGTAATCCCAGCACTTGGGAGGCTGAGGTAGGAGGATCGTTGCGAGTTCGAGGCCAGCCTAGGCTACAAAGTGAACTCAAGGCCAGCCTGAACTGCATATGGAGACCCTGTCTCAAAAAGACAAAAAAAAAAAAAAAAAAAAAGAATTAACATTAATTGAAAGAGGTTTGGAAGAGGTAATCTTAAAACTTTGAAATACAAAAATCTTTCACTAAATTGAGGCCTCCCCCTAGTGGAACTTGAAAAGGATCTCAGATATTTTCACAACAAAAGAATAATTTAAATGTAATGCTTTTACAATTGAAAAGAAGTTTCATGTTTTAACAAAAACGCCCACTTATGGATCATAATCTGCATTAAATAAATGTTGAACCACTGAGCTATTTACTGAAAACAAACTCACTAAATTATTATTACACAAGTTAGCCAGGAAATACTCAGTCCTAAATCCTGAAAGAAAGGCAGAAATAAGTCTAAAGTTATAGTAAAAGGTGTGTGTGTGTGTGTGTGTGTGTGTGTGTGTGTGTGTGTGTGTGTGTGTGTAGATACAGCAGGATACAGGGGAGTACAGAATACTGAAACCATATGAAAGCTGCAGGAGCAGGACAACTGGAGTGTCTTAAGCATAGTGTCTTGCATGTGAGGAAACGGGAAGGTAATGATGAGAAATGAAGCTTAGAAACACAAGTTTGTGTAATAACGAATTATAAGTTTGGTAATAACGAAAAGATAAGGATTTCATGCTAAGAAGTGTTGATGTGATTTTTTAGGTAACAGGCAGTCAACAGAAATTTATGTTTCAGAGAGATATCTAGTAACTGTAGAGAACTGAGGCTACACAAAAGGAATGGATGAGAGGAGGTCACTAAATAGTTCAGTAAGGTGAACCAATGAATAAAGGGAATAATAGCAGGGAAAACAAAATGCTATGAGGAAGAGGGAGACAGAGAGAGGGAAAGAGGAAGGGAGAGAGGAAAAAGATGGGGAGGATAAATGCTATGAAAGACTCAAAATAAAAATTTTTTTTGGTTCTGGGCATCATACTTTAGGTTGTTACCTATTCTAGAAAAATCCTCTAACACTAAGCTGCATTTCTATCTCCCCAAAATTTCCTAAGTTATTCAAATTATTCCTTCTTTCCCTTTTGTTCTCTTTCTTAATGCTGTCTGTCTGTTGGTCTTTCTGGACTGAGGGCAGAACCTACAGAATGTTGAGCTATAATCCCTAGAACTTTTTAAAATTTTTAAAATTTTGATTAAAGACAGGCACTCAAATTTGCAACCCTCCTGCCTCAGGCTCCCAAGTAGATGAGATTACAAGGATAAATGGACTGCAACTGACAAATGAATTCGGAAAAGTAGCAGGATATAAAAAAGTCAATAGCTTTACTATACACAATAATGGACTAGCTGAGAAACAAATCAAGAGAACAAATTACATTCACAAAAGCTTCAAAAACGAAACAATAAAATAAAAGAAATCTAAGGCTCACTCTAAACTCTATAAAGAAAATTTCAGAAAAATGAAGAATGAATGAAGACACCAGAAGATCAAAAGACCTTTCATATTTCATAGACTGGTCCAATTAAAACTGTCAAAACAGGTACACTTCCAAAAGTTATCTGAAGACTCAATGCAAACTTTACCACATCAAAAAAAAAAGTTGTATAGCAAGAGAAACAACTAATGGAGTAAAGAGACAGCCTAAAGAAAAACCAATGAGAAAAATCTTTGCCAGCTACTCTCCCAACAGAAGATTAATATCCAGACTATATAAAAAAAATACAAGAAAGAAAAATCAAACAGCTCAATCAATAAATGGGCAATGAACTGAATGGATGCTTCTTAAAAAGGAAAGTACATGAGACCAGTAAGTATATGAAAAAATGTTCAACATCTTTAGCCATTAGGGAAAGGTAAATCAAAAGTACACTAAGATTCCATCTCACCCTAGACAGGATGGCCTCATCAAGAATAAAATAACACAGCCTGAGGCAAGAGGATTACCACAAATTCAGGCCAACCAGGGCTACAATGCTGAGCTCAAGCCCAGCCTAAACTACACAGTGAGATGCTGTCTCAGAACAAACAAGCAAAAAGGATATAAATAAAAATAAATGCTAGTGAGAATGCAAGAGAAACAGGAACCCTTTAATACTGCTAGAGGAAATGTAAACTAGGATTGTCATGGAAATCAGTCTGGAGGTTCCTGAAAAATTAAAAATAGAGCTATCTGATTCAGCGATATACCACTCCTTGGTATACCCAAAGCAATTAAAGTAAGTACACTATAGAAATACTTGCATATGCATGCTTATTATGGCACAATTCACAACAGCCAAGATATGAAACCAACCCAGACGCCCAGTGACAGATGAATGATAAAATGTGATATATACATGATCGATCACACACACACACACACACACACACACAGTGATACCTCAGCAGTCAACCTCAACTCATTCCAAATTCATGTTTGAATACTGAAAAGTTTGAGAATTGAACATATTTTTCTCATAAGAAATAGAGAAATCAGTAATTACACTTCTAAATTATACTTGTAAATTCGTTTTTCCAGGATTTGAACAAATTTTCTATATTGTTTTATGTAATTCTATTGTGAGTCTCACAAGTTTTCTTTCTTTCCCCCCTCCTTGCTTTACTGCTTAACTTTTGTGTTTTGTGTGGGGGGGTTGTTTTTGTTGTTTTGTTTTGTTTTGTTTTTGGTCTTTTTGAGACAAAGTCTTGCTATGCAGTTTGGCCTGGCTTTGAGCTCACTTTATAGCCTAGGCTGTTCTCAAACTCATAATGATCCTTTTGCCTCAGCCTCCTGCCTGCTGAGATTATAGGCATGCACCACCACACACCTGGCAACTGCTTAACATTCTTTGGAGCCATGGTTATGATATTTTACACAAGTCACACACAAAATAAGTAGAATGATGAATTTTTAACATACTAACACAAGCACTAGATTTTGTCTGGGTGAGAACCACACTCAAGACAGAAGTGTTACCCTTCTGTATCAGTGGCAAGATGTGACACATGACTCACTCTCTGCCCATATAGGTTTTTTAAGTTGGATTTTTGGTTTGATTATTGAGCAAAGTTACAAACACTGAGTAGATGTTTTTTGAACTTTGCTGTTTGGGTGGTGGAATTCTGAGCTTGGAGCTATTTAATAAATTTTCAACACACAAATATAGTATGTTGTTTTTAATATGTGGAATCTAAAAAAAGATGGTAAGAAAGCAGAAAGAAGAATATTATCTTTAGACAAAAGGAAGAACAAGTTTTCTTTTTTTCCTCAAACAAAAGGAGGGAACAAAAGGAGGGATATACCACTAATGGGGACACGGATATGATCAAAATATGTACATTGAATCCTCTCCATGGGAAATTCAGGGGGCATAGGATCAGAGAATAGGGAAGGGTGAAAATGAATAAAGTATGTTATGCGCATGTATGAATCTTCCAAAATGAAAACCATCAATCTGCATAACCAATAAAGAATGAAAAAAAAGAGTAAAAATAAAGTGTCAAAAGAAGAAGGAAAATAAGACCAACCTTTCCCTTTTACCCCACTCCAAACCCTGTACTGTGGATTGAACCCAGGGCCTCACCCATGGTAGTTAAACACTCTACCACTGACCTATACCCCTAGTCCTTTTCATTTTCAGTCACAGTCTCACTAAATTGCCAAGGCTAGCAGTGGGCTTATGCTCCTCTTACCTCAGCTCCCAAGTAGCTGGAATTACAGGTATATAACATCACACCTTGCCAGCCAACATTTTCAGTAGCGAAATAAATTTAAATTAAAACCATAATTAAATTACCAATACATACCCACCAGATTGGCAAAAATTAAGACATGAAATACCATTAAGAGTTGAGGAAGATGTAGAACAACAAAACCTTTCTTATGCTGCCATGGCAAATCTAAACTATTATAAGCACTCAGGAAAATAAAGATCAATATAGTGTACCAGACTGTTCATAATCACAGCATTGTTCACAACAGTCACAAACTGGAAATTCCAAAATGTCCACATATAGGAGAATAAATGACTACACCATGATGTTTTAAAAATGAATTATGTACAGCATTAAAACTGATGACTCAAAAAAAGTAATGTTGAACAATGAAAGACAAAGAAGAAACTATTCAGTGTGACTCCACACAAAACTGAAAAGCTGGGAAAACTTTGTTCAGAAATGCACATAAAAATGACAAAATTTGAGGAACAGTAATGGAATAACCATCCCAAAAGGAAAAGGAGTTGAGTATTCTGAACAGACTTCCTGGGCATAGGCACTGTTTTCTATTTTGACCTTGATATGTGTTTTTGATTTTATGTGCAATCTTTTAAAACATATTATAATGTAGCTCTGTTTTATGAACTTTTCTGTATACTAAGATTAATAATAAAAGGTTTAAAAATGGTCAGGAGAAACATAAATTAAGGTTTGAGAGAAATAGCTCTATAAACCATGAGGCCTTTCATTTTGGTTTAGTTTGTAAAAGCTAAATTTTTGGATTGTTAGAAGAAAAATATGAAGAACTGACAGAGACTGAAAGCAGCAAACAAGAAAGAAAAGAGTGAAAAATAAGTAGTGCTAAAGTCAGGGGAGGAGATAAGGCTAAAAAAGTGAAATAGTCAATAATGATACAGGTCAGGGTTCCCAACCCCTGGTCTGTGGCCTGTAAGGAACTGAACTACACAGTAGGAAGTGAGTGGCAAGTGAATAAGCGATGCTTCATCTATTTTCACAGCAGCTCTCCATCTCTAGCATTAGTGCCTGAGCCCTGCCTCCTGTCAGTCAGTGGTAACATCAGATTCTCATAGGAGCAGAAAAGACTGGGGACTGCTGACATATGTGATAGGCTCATACAAGCTTAATACTGAAGAAAAGATAGTAAGATTCTAGTAATCACTTTACAAACAGCCAACTGCTTCTAACATACTCCTAAATTTCATCATCTCATACCTATTAAAATAGCTCTTCTTAAAGTGATGAAAGACAAGTGTTGGAAGGGATATGGAGAAAAGGTAACTTATATACAATGTTGGTGGGAATGTAAATTATTAAAACCATGAAGAAAAAAAAATATATTTTTTGGTGCTGGGAATCAAACTCACGACCTCACACTTGCCAGGCAGGTGCTGTGCTGCTGAGTTATATTTCTGGCTCATGATGAATTATTATGAAAGCTGCTTGAAAAATTAATAATAGACTTGACATACATTCCATCAATTCCACTATTGGTTACATATTTTTTTAAAAAATCAGTATTTTCAAGAAATATCTGTAGCATTATTCATAATAGCCAAGATATGAAACCAACCTAAGTGCCTATCAATGGATGCATGGATAAAGCAAATGCAGTTAAGTATATACCATGGAATCGTATTCAGTCTTAAAAAAGAAATTCTGTCATTTATGACACAGAAAACCTATTAGATGAACTATGATTGATTTCTGAGGATTTTTTAAAAAATATATGTATACTTTATAGACAATAAAAAACATAAACTTACATATTCATAATATGATTACTTTTGATGAAGATCAAATGATAATAGAATATGGAAAGGCTAGAAAAATAAAATTTAAATTTAAGGGCAAAAGGAAATTTCAGATGGGGAAAAAAAATCTAGATGTTATAATATCTGTACCTTTCCTTGGGGGAAAAAAACTGCATTGTGGTTTGGATAAAAATATAAGTAAAAAATTCTACAAAAACAACAAAGATATTTGTAAGTCTTGAGCAAAATTTAAAATTTTTGTGTATTAAAGGTCAGTATTAACAAAGAAAAAAGATAAGCCATAGAACAGAAGAAAACAGTCACAAACAATAGAATAAGGGACCAATATCAAGAACACAACAACAACAAAAAGAAAATCTCAAAACTTATCATCACCACCAACTCACCATCACCATACTGATTCAAAAGTAGGAAAAGAATATAAGACATTTCTCCAAGAAGATATACAAACGTCAAGTAAGTGAATTTAAAATTAGTAATCATTAGAAAAATGCAAATAAAAACCACAATAAGATACCATTTCATACACATTTCTAGAAAAGATTTTTTTTTAAAAAAAGCCCCGAAAAAGATGGTTGGGATATAGCTCAGTGGCACAGCATGTGCCTGACAAGCACAAGGTCCTGAGTTTAACCCCTAGTACAAAAAGAAAAAAAAAAAAAGAAAAGAAAAAGAAAGAGCCCCAGACATTTAGCAAATGTTGCTAAGAATGTGGAAAAAATGGAACCTTTGTGCACTGCTGACAGGAATGAAAAATGGTGTAGCTACGATAGAAAATAATATGGTAATTCCACAAAAAATTAAATGGAACTACTACACTATCTAAGTATATCTAAAGAAATGAATACAGGTATTTATACACTCATGTTCTTGGCAGCATCATTCACAATAGCCCAAAAGTGGAAGCAATGAATGAATGGATGATCAAAATGAAATATACACAGTGGAATAATATTCAGTCTTAAAAAAAAAGATATTCAGCTATATGTTGTAACATGAATAAACCTGAAGGACATAATGTTTAAATGAAATAAGCCTGTCACAAAAGCACAAATATTGTATGATTCCACTTCCATGAGGTACCTAGAATATTCAAATATAGACACAAAAAGTACAATGATTAGTATCAGGGGCAGGAGAGGAGCCAGATCCGGAGGAGGAAAAAATGGAAAGTTAGTTTAATGGATACAGAGTTTCAGTTATGGAAGAGGAAAGAATTCTACAGATGGATGGTAGTGATGTTCACATAACAGTGTGAATGCATGCACTTAATACCCCAGAAATGTACACTTTAAAATAGTAAATTTTAAGTTATATATATATTTTACCACAATAAAAAACAGACCTGGAAACAGAACTGTAGTAAAAAAGATGAAGACATAAGTATGCCATTGTTCACATGCACCGGGAAGGGAGAACTACTACACTATATTTAGAGCTACTTTATTATTTTCACTTAGTACCTGGATTTCAAGCTCAGCAATATGTTGCTGTAGTTCAGCCACAGCAGCTATGCTATCTGCTTCTCGGAGTCTCACAGCCATTACTTCTTCTTTGTTCTAGGATGGCAAACAAAACAAAATAATAAACCAGGTATACCTGGAATTGAGATTTTCCCAGATTTTAGCAAAGTAAAAGTGGGCTAGCTTTGGTAGCACATATACTAAAATCAGAAAAGTAAAGTAAAATTAGTGAGATGTATTACCCAAAAGTTAGTATGATTCAGCAACATTACAATGAAATAGTGAAGTATAAATATCTATGCCAAGTGATATAAAAACAAATTATAGATGGTTACAATCAATTAAATAAGATTTTACCTCCAAATTAATTTGTGTAAAATTTATCAATAAACTTTTGAGTTTTATAGTCTTTTGGATTTTGAAACTGGAGACCACAAACTTACACTATCATTAACTGAAAGTATTTAAATTCAGTTGTAGCAAAAAAATAAAGTTAATACTATAAACAATATCCAGACAGTCTGCATAAATGAAAAACAAAATGAGTTTTAATAATTACCAACAATTGTAAGCTATAATTATATAAAACTATATGAAAATGAATCAAATTTATACATTCCGAGGACTGCCTTCCTTTAAAAAGTTATATTTGTTCCTATGTTTCAACATAACAAGGTAAAATACACAGAAAGTACTAGGTGCTAGGATTACAATACATGGTATTATTAAAATCTGCAAAGGTACTACAAATAATAAATCAATACACAGATTAAACATGGGAAATAAGATAGCCTTTGTACCATATTTAACAGTAGTATTAATCCTAGATCTGGTCTTAAAATTTTCTAATATTCTGAATCTGTACCATTTGGATAATTCAAAGAGGAAAAATTATTTTCATTTGCAAGTTCCACACATATTTATTTCCCAAAATATTTTACTTTGTTAACAGATGTTAAGACACTTAGGAGCAACATTAAATCCTAACACTGTTACCAAATGTTTAAAGAAAACTTTATCAATAATGATAAAAGATAAATTCAGTTATCTATTAAAAGTAAGTCAGCATAGACAATTTCGCATAATAAAAAGTCAGTCAATAGTAGTCTGATCTCATTTCACATCATTTTACTTTTAAATTAGTCTAGTCAAATCATTCAAAATGGACTGCTTTTGTTACTACAAATTTTAGTACTGCCTACAGATTTGTGTAAGCACCAATTGTAACAGCCATGCATATTTATTAGGATGTAATTTCATCTGTGGATTTTAGTGACACTGATAAACCACTCACTCTTGGTTTTTAATGACACCAGAACAAGTTGATGGAATTACAGCATTATATATGCCACTAAAAGTCTTTATTTCTCACAGAATAATATGACTAGAATATGGAGTTAAAGGGCATCATTTCTACTATCCACAAGGTGGATGCCTACTTTATTTTAAAATCTTGTAATTTGTGTTTAGTAAGCCATTCTAATGCGCAGACTAGACTCATGTCTTTAGTTGTCTCTCACACACACACACACACACACACACACACACACACACACACACATTCTCTCAACTTTACCCCCAACCCCTCTCTCTGATCACTGCTAGATGATGTCAAGAAAAAAATGTCTTTGATCACAAACACTTTTGATGCTTTCTGATCAAATGCTTATACACATACACACACACAGAAAATTTGATTAAAATAATGGAAAATGTATTTACTTTTCCTAACCCATTTATACATCAGCAATTCTTTTACTTTCTACTCCATCTGGAAAACAAATGTCAATATTTACTGCTTACTAGAAAGATATAATCAAAGCAGGGGAATCCTAACTTGTCTAAATTACCTATTTTTTGGTTGCATCACTAAAAGCTTCAGTTTTTAAATTGGAAGAAACACTGTAAAAGGTCACAAAAAGAAAGAAAGAAAGAAAGAAAGAAAGAAAGAAAGAAAGAAAGAAAGAAAGAAAGAAAGAAGTTAGGAAGACAATACAGAAAACTAAGATAACCAACAATGTGTTTGAAAATGAGGTTTATGATATCCATCCACAAAACAATGCAAGCTGGTCTGAAAGTAACTACCAAAACAAGTTCAAGAAACGTGGGAAAACTGTTTTATGTTGAAAGAAAATGTATGAAGCGGACCTATAAAAGGCATTATTACACTGACAAAAACATAAACCAGCTATTTGATATATGTATTTACCTTGTATTCAATCTCTGCTTGTTTGCGCTTTGCTTCACTTAATTGAGTAAGTAATCCTTTGTTCTGGGCAGAAAGATAGTGCACCTTTTCCTGTAGATTGATCACCTCCTGTTCTGCTCTTCGAAGATGATTACTATTAATTTGGTTCTAATAATCAGAAACACAAACAGGTACAGACAAAAAGACTGAAAGATTTCCACCACAGCATTATAAAATAGTATTAGTTACAGGTAGATCGTACTCAACAACTAAACACTGAAAAACAAGATATAAAGTTGCTCTAATAATCTGATCCTTTAAAGGAATACATATGACCAATATCAGGAACTCATAGGGTAATATATCTTTATGCAAAAATATCTGTAAAAAGTAAGGATGTTTACATACAACTTGAAGATAATCATTTCTGAAGGAGGCAATGTATACTAAGCAAGTAGAGAAATGGTGAATTTAATTTCTTTTTCCAATTCTCAACAAACAAACAAGCATAATTGATCAAAAGTTAACAGTACTACTAAATGGACTATAAATTCCTTCATGTCATAAAATGTGGTGTGTATACTTTTATATTCCTCCAATATCATGGTCTTCTTTAATGAAACACAAGCTGGTTTGAATTTTAGTTCTGCTATTTAGTAGTTAAGCTACTAGTTAATATCAGATTCTCTAACCCCTCTCTTGACAAATGTCTATAGAGATACTGCCTATTTCCCATTTGGTTGTCTTCAAAACTCAATGAGGTAATATATGTAAGAAAGCCCAGTAAGTAGTAAGAATTCAGTAAGTGCTAGGTACTTACTATAATTAAAGAGTATGCTAAATAAACATTGATCTTAAATTGAGTAATATGAGGTAGATTTCCTATTCAGGACTGACCCAGTTTGAATTCTCTCAATCCCAAATTATTATGCTAGTGGACTGAAATAACTAATAGGAACTTGAAAAACTAAAAAAAAAAAAATGATAGCTCTTCAATCTTGACAAAGTTACTTAACCCCAACAAATTTTAGCACACAGAAAAGATACAGATATTGTTACTTGCTTTCTGAAGATGTGTTGTAAAGCTTATGTGAGTAAAAGATATGATAGGCATCTTATAAATGTCTAAAGAAATGGTTGGTTGTCACAAGTACTATTCTACCTACTCTGCCTCACTATGAAAATGACTGTGCATCCAGATTTCATGGGGAAAAAAGAGTCTGGAAAATCAGCAAGAAACTGTCATATGCAAGAATAGCAAAATACTGACAAATAGATAAATCCAAAGTAATACTGATTCTTAAAGTGGCAGTACTATCTGACAATTTGAAATACAAATATTATACAAAATGTATAACAACTTTTTTAGAATGGAGATACAATTATTAATGTTAGAATTTTCAGTTTTTTCAAGTAATAAACACTAATAGGAAATAAAAAGATTTATAAAAGTCAAACAGTACATATATAGAATGAGAAAAAAACAACAGAACTCCAACAGAAATCAGGTAGGGGGAAAACAATATCATAATCAGGACTTTTGATTTGATTGGGAATACAAAGAAAAAGAATACTGCTCCCAGAAAAAGAGCACTGATTAAATAAGAAGAAAAAAAAAAGGCAACCAAAATTTAAATTCAACACAGAAGCCCACTAGGAAAGATGAGATACAGTTTAACACCTCCCCACTTTCTGCAGTATGAAGATTGAATCTTAGGCCTTTGCACTGAGCCACAAACCCAGCCCTTTTTATTTTTAATTTTGAGATAGACTCTAAGCTATGTAGACTGTGCTTGAACTTGTCATCTTCCTGCCTCAATGTTACACTTTGGGTCTAGATGTCCCTCAAAGCCTCATGTGGTCATAGGTAAGACTTTTTCAGAGGTGGCCATCTAGAGTGTGTGACACTGGAATTGATTCATGGTGCAATGCTAGGATCAAGGGCACTAAGATTAAGAGTGTGTTACTTCCCCTAAGTAGCTTGGATAAAATAAAAGGGATAGAAAGAGGTGTGGTTATCTCTTGTTTGTTTTTGCTGTCTTCTGCTCACAATGCACTGTTTCTTCTCTGTGACAGTTCTCTGCCATTTGCCACTCATAGTTGGAGCCAGCCAACTATGAACTGTGAGCTAAATAAACCTTTTTTAACTTTGGGTGTTATTTTGTCTCAGTAATGAGAAAAGTAACTAACTTCCCAGAATGGCAGGATTACAGGTATATGCCAACATGAACAGCCTAAGTACTTTCTTAGTTAAGAAATTCAGCTAGAATAAATACGGAGTTGGTGCAGGCCAAGTATTGGTGACTCAGAAAACATGAAGCCATACAAGAAAGGAGATCTCAAAATGTATACAACATTTACATATTTTTTCATCATATACCCCACCCCTATAGCTACACACAAAAAAGACTAGTGAGATTCCTAACAGACACATTCATGATACAGACTTGAAGAAGGAACATGTAATTTTGCCTTTTTCATCTATGAATGCTCTGATCTTCATGGGGCAAGGCTAATAAACATTATTGCCCTTGAGACACTGGTGAAAACCACTGCATCTGGAGGAAGTGGCAGGACTATTAGGGCCTAGAACTATAGTTGGAGGTGAGCAGGAACATTAAAAGGCCAAATATCTTAGATAAAAAAATATAATGCAGCCCCAAAAACTCAGACTTTATTAGAATAATAAATAATATCCTTGTTCCTCCAATTTCCTGTACAAGTAATAGGAACATTAATGGAGGCAGATCTACTTCACAAGGTGCTGTGCAGATGAAAAACCTAAAGACTCACAGAAAAGCCCACTGGCAAACCAGCCCATGCTCTAAACATAAGGTGTTGTCAAAGGAATTTGCAGCTTAGGATGCACTGTAGATATAAACAACAAACCTCAAACTCAGTCCACATCTTGACTATATTAACTCAAATCTCATATATGAAAAGCACAGAAGAAGGACAAGTATACCAATTTTTAGGCATAAAAACTATGTATCAAACTATTATCCTATACAAAATATCCAGCTTTCAACAAAAATTTACAAAGCAGAGAAGGTAAAGACAAATACCTCAAAATACTACCTAGAAATTTAGCAATCAACAGAACAAGCTTAATACATGATCCAGGCATTGAAATTATCTGACAAGGAATTTAAAATACACATGATTAATATGTGAAAGACTTTAGGGAAAGGGTGAAAAATATTCAAGATCTGACAGGTAATATCAGCAGAAATATGAGAACTATGTGAATCAAACTGAAAAGCTAGAAATGAAAACTACTGATAAATGTAAAGAATGCCTTTCAATGGCTTGTTGGATACTTCAACAATGTGAAAAACAACAACAACAAAAAAAATCAGTGGACTTACTATGTCAATAGAAATGTTTCAACTAACAGAAGCTGAAAACACAGGCAGAAAAAATTATGGGAGTATGTACAAAGGAGGAAACAGAGTATCCAAGATATGTAGACAACATGAAGGCTGGAGGCATAGCTCAGTGCTGGAACACTTGTATGGCATATGGGAAGCCTTGGATTCATTCCCAAACAGAACAGAAGACAAGAGAAAAAGGAAGAAAGGAGAGATGGGGTAGGGAGAGGAAGGAACAGAACAGAACAGAACAGAACAGAACAGAACAGAACAGAACAGAACAGAACAGAACAGAACAGAACAGAACAGGAGTTGTTGGACAACATGAAATTACACAACACGTGGAATACAGAAGGGAAGTGTACAGACAGAAAAGACATGACTAGGATTTTTCTAAAATTCACCATAGACATAAATCCACAGATCCAGAAAACTTAAAGAAAAAAACACATTCAGGGATATCATATCCAAATTGCTAAAAAATAAAGGACAGAAAATGTTGAAGCCAGCCAGCGGAGAAAATATATTACATGTAGGAGAACAAAAAAAATACCAGAGTTTTGACTTGCATAATTTCTAAAGAGAAAATAATGGATTTCTAGTGTTTAAAGAAAATAACTTGTTAATTAAAATTTTAATATTCTACAAATATCTGTTAAGAGAAATAAGCATTTTCTCAAAGAAACAAATACTAAGAGAATATACTGCCAGAAGATCAGCACTGAAAGAAACCTTATACAGATGTTCTTTAATCAGAAGAAACAACACAAAAGACAGAAACATGGATATACACAAAGTAATGAGTGCTAAAATAGAATAATTGAAGGGAAATATATAATTCATGTAAAAAATTTAATGTATCCATAAGATAACTAAAAGAAAAATTGTTATCAAACAGTATAAAATATATAAAAACAATAGCACAGAGTAGGAGGCAGAATTGAAAACATACTGTTGTAAGGACTTTATATTACACAAGAAACCTCAAATTTAGTAGTTATAATTAAAAATTTATTACTTAGAAGAGATCTCTGGCCAAAGATACGTATTGTAAAATCTAGAGCAGTGATAACGAACCTTTTAGAGACAAGTGCCCAAACTGCAACCCAAAATAAAGTGTTAACACTGCAAATAAACTTGAATACTGAGGTTTTAGTTTAGAAAAAACAATTCATGCAATAACATCTTTTATCTTAAAAGAAAAACAACACACACACACAGGTTCACCATCTCTGACCTAGAGCAACCACTAAAAAAATTTCTCGAAAGCATAAAAAAACAAAGTCAGCTAAGAAGATAAAATGAACCATAATAAATGCCCAATGAAGAGATAGTAAGGGGACAGATATAAATCCAAATAGAATCACAAAGCATGGACTAAAATGACACTTAAAAAGAAGCTGTGAAGTAATATATTTTCATTGTTTAAGGAAGATAAAGATCATATATAAAATTTACCTACTTTAAGTGTACATATAGTTTGGCAGTTTTTAATATATTCAGAGTTTAAAAAAAAATTCTGTTAGACCAAATTTTGAAAGGCACAAGGGTTCACCAAAAAAGACGAGGTTTAAAAAATTTTAATGGAGGAATCAACTGTTACATGTATAAAGGACAAATTTCTGTCTGGATGGTAGGTATGTGAGAGCTCAATATATTTTTTGATGAATATATGCCACCACTAATACGACATTAAACTACTACTTTTTTTCTTCTTTTTCAATGAGAAAAACTGTATGATTTGTCACTAGTCCAAGCACTGGCATTTAGGTAGGAATCAGTGCCTTACACTACTCCCCTTTCAATGAACCCTATCCAAAAACATACTGACTAGTCTGACATGACTCAAAATAAAAATTCTATAGAATGTCCCCCAAAACTACCTAAGTGGAATTAATTTAACTTCTTTTTATTGATATCAATTTCTAACTTTCTACTTACCAAAATTCTGAATCATAATAAACACTCTCTGCCTGCCTGATTTCTGAACAAGTCATTTAATGACCTGGAAAACGCTTTTGTGTTTCACATGTTTGTTCAATTTGATTCATTGATGTCTACTTACTATGAGACAGAGTTACAATACTATCTTAAAAGTTGTGCTTATGCTTTCATTATCTATACTAAGATGAATTCTGATTGTAAAAATAAAATTTTCCATTTTAAAATCTAGAATCTTACTCTTCAAAGCTTATAGTTCCTCTTCAACATCGTTTTTAATTACATAGAAAAACATAAGAAAATAACTTGGAACAATGTAAAACAAGACACATTTTATTCTACAGAAAATACTCATGCTATCATGTTTGAGACAGGAGGATTACTTTGCATACAGAAGCACAGAATGAGACATGAGTTAACTATGCCCCCTATTGACTGATGAATATTTTGAAAACATTCAAAAAGTACAGGCAGCCTCTGTATCCATGGGTTCCACTTCCATGAATTCAACCAATGATCAAAATATTTTTTAAGAATTACATCTGTTTTGAACACACAGATACCTTTTTTCTTGCCATTACTCCCTATATGAGCATAGCAACAATAACTATTTACATGGTATTTGCATTGTATCAGGTGACATAAGTACTCTAGAGATTATTTTAAATGTATGGGAGAGTATACAAAGGTTAATACTAAGGGATGTGGGAATCTACAGTTATATGTGCAAAATGATCTATGCACAAGTACCACATTAAAAAATGTACTTTTACAACACAAATGGATTTTGTGAAAAGGTTTTTGAAAATCTTAGTTAAATATAATTAAGATAACATTAATTAAAGAACGGGGGACTTGAGAAGAGGTTCATCACATGACACAACTTGACAAAGCATCATTCCCTTTATATTCTAGATCTGTGATTCTCAAGTTGGGGCAATTCTGACCCCTATGAGACATGTGAAAAGATGTGGAGATACTTTTGGCCATCATGTCCTGGAAGGAGAGAGATGTTATTGGAATCTGATGGGTAAATCTTACAGATATTGCTAAACATCCTACAGTGCATGGGTCAGCTCCATAAAATGAAGAGCTTTCTAACTCAAAATGTTAAGTATTGAGTTGCAAAATTTTGTTCTACATGACAGTTCCCTCTCAAGTTGTACAACAAGACAACTCTATAAGTTTTACCTAATAAACATAATGGCTTAATATAATTATTTGTATAAACTTTGTTGAACAGGCCAAAGCAAAAATTAAATCTCTGAAATCAAAAGAAACAACTTTCAGCTATCTTCATTGGGCTAGAAAACTGTAGTCTACAAAGTTTCCTATCTTCTTTATCTTTTACCTTTACTCTAGGAATGATATAATTGATTCACTAAACTTTGATTTGGTGATACTTTTAAACCCACTGGGTTTTCTCGTCATACCTGTGTTTCCATTTCCATCATCCTTTGTTTTATTTCTCTAATTTCTGCCTGTGTTTCAGCTTCTCTAAGTCGAATGGTCATCAGTTCATCTTGTAACTCATTCACAGCATTTTTCTTAGGAGGGTCTTTCCATCTCCCAGTAGTACGAGATAAATGGCGCTAATGCATAAAAAATATGTCATAAACACTGTCAATATTAAGAGTAAAGTCTTACAGAACATGCATTTCAGCATGGATACTACATTACGCATTTTCCAAGGAGAAAATCCCCAGTAAATCTTCAAAGTTAGGAATTTTTATCTTCATTTTACAGGTCACAAAAAATGGATATTGTGATTAAGTAACATCAGAAGAGTTACAGAGCCAGTGAGTGGAAGACTGGGGATATAAACTTAAGACATAGTTCAAAGTAATTCTTTATAAAGAATATAATTTTCATTCTAATTTTTTAATGAGAGATTTTTCACATTATCTTCAATGAAATCCCAAGAAAAGGAAAAATGGGGGCCATTCATTAAGGAAGCAATATTAGAAGTTGGGGGGGGGGTTCTTTTTCTTTTTTTTTTCTTTTGGTACCTGAAATTGAACTCATGATCTTGCATTTGCGAGGCAGGCACTTATGCCGCTGAGCTGTATCCTTGGCTCAAAGCTGAAACTGGTTTTTCAAGGACCAGTTTCATTTAAGTTCCAGTTTATTATATTTTGATGTTTTTGCAAATGTGTTTTAAAAAGAAGCAATGGCAATATCAAAGCCAATTTCAGTCTTTTTTAGATGTTCTCTCCTCCCTTACCACTCACTCAAACCAAGATTATTACTCTGAAACTATGTAGCTTATTACCTCTCTTCTGTTCTTTTGACATTTTTTTTAATCTATTTTTGGTGACGGTACTGAGGATCAAATCAAGGCCTTGCCAGTGAACTACATTCTCAGTTCCCTTTTTTCCTTTCTTTTGAAAAAGGGTCCCATTGAGTCACTCAGTCACCCATGCTAGGCTCAAATTTGTGATACTCCTGTTTCAGCCTCCCAGGTGTGCACCGCTACTCTTACAAATCTTTGCATTTTGTTCCTTGTCAACAGCTTCCCTCTTACATGGATAAACTAGTGCTCATATAATTAACTAAATGTTACTTATTTTGCAAAATAACCATTTTCAAAACAAGCCATAAAGTTATATTGGTATCATACTTCTGACATTTTAAACTGAACAATGGACTTAAAATTTACCTAAGAAAAATAGAATATTTCCTTATAGTTCTTTAGAATGGACTACATAATACAAAATGGTACTAAAAAATTTGACCTGATTTTTACTTTAATTTTCATTTCATTGTAAGACTTAAAAAGAGAAAAATAGCTTAAATGTACTTTCAAGTCATAAATGTTCTCTAATTTTGACATTAATCAATGTAGCTCTCACTTTAAACTCATTTACTATTTATCCTCAGCTACTTCAAACTAATACCAATTGGATATTTGTGTTTTACTTTCTATCTAACAAGTACCTAAAATATATTAATATACCTGCCAGTGTTCTTCCAGATCCTTGACTTGCTGTTTAAGTTCTTTCAAACCCATAATGGCCTCAGCTTCTCTCAGTTTCACAGCAATGAGTTCCTCCTGAAGTCTTGCAACATTATTCTCATCAGGAAAAGAGTTGTTCCTCTAACAAGAGACAAAATCTAATTTGGAACTTTTTTAAATTAAGAAATAAAATATGAGGTATTTTGTGTCATATACAATTCTGTTTAATTTCATACAGCTTTATTAAAATATAGTTCTATGGTGAAATATGGTGGCTCATGCCCGTAATCCCAGCACTCAGGAGGCTGAGGCAGGGAGGACTGTTGCAAGTTCGAGACCACCCTGGGCTACAAAGTGAGCTCAAGGCTAGCCTGAACTGCATAGAGAGACCCTGTCTCAAAAAAGACAAAAAAAAAACAGTTCAAATCATAAAAATCACCCTTTTAGAGTATTGAAGTCAGTGATTTTAGATTATTCACTAAGTTGTTCAACCATCATAATATAATTTTATAATACTTTTTTCACTCAAAAACAAATAACCTTACATCAGTAAGCAAACCCAGTCTGGGAAGCAGCACCATGCATAGAGCCTCCCAAGACTGGAACAACCAGACTCCAGCCCCTTCCAGCATACAGCCTGGCAAACAAGAAGTACCATCCTGCAGCATCCCCTGACCCTAAGTGACCAGCTGATCTGGAGAAACTGTGATGATAGCTATGGAAGTAAAATGCAGCTGAATTCCTGTGGTACTCTGGTGTTTCACTAACATTGCAGATCTAGGGCCAGTGGTCTGACTGATCATGGGTTCAGAGGATAGTGGTACACAGTGTGATATCTAGGGGATCTCCTTCTGAAGGTTGTAGCCATTGTTGACTTCCTATGGTCTTGCTTTGAAAGTCCTGTATCATTTCCATTGTTTTGTTGGATTGGATTTTATTCTCTTTTGTTTTGCTTGATTGTGTTAAATCCAATGGGAGGATCTGCTATTTCAAAGTTAGCAAGATATGTTATGGTAGCAATTTTGGATTTACCATAGACATTTTTTGAAGTCTTTTATTGTACTCATTGTTTTTACTGTCTCTATTCTATTCTGTTCTGTTTGATTTTTACTATGTCCAAAGTTATCTGCACCTATTTTGAAGGCATCAAAAGGCATTATGGTAACTATTGTTGATTTTGTAATGCTTTTAGGCCTATACAAATACTGGCTTGTTTTGATTGGTTTTATTCTGTTTTATCCTCTTTTAAAAAAAATCTTGAAAAAAAAAAAAACCTTATACCCATTGGTAATCATCATTCTTTCCACATTTTCCCAGCATACCAGTCTCTGACAACCACAGATCTACTTCCTCTGTCTAGGAATATGTCTATTCTGGACATTTCACATGAATGGACTCATATAATATTGGCTTTGGTAACTAGTTTATTTCACTTGCTACAATGTTTCAAAGCTCACTGCCAAATAATATTGCCCTGTGTGGATATACTACATTTTATTCATCAATACATTAGTCAATGGAAATCTGGATTATTCTGCAATTTTGACTATTATGAATAGTGTTGCTAGGAACATTAGCATAAAAGTTTTTGTGTGGACATACACTTTCAAATCCTTGTAAGTACATATTTAGGAGTAAAACTGTGGGCTCTGATGATAATTATTTTAAATTTAACTTAGGAAACTGCCAGACTTTCCCAAAGTAGCTGCCCTGTTTTACATTCCCACCAACAATATATGAGGGTAACTGTATTTAATTTTGAAGACATAGCTGGGCATGGCGGTGCATGCCTATAATCCCAGCACTCAGGAGGCTGAGACAGGAGGATAGCTGTGAGCTCAAGGTCAGCGTGGGCTACGAAGTGAGTTAAAGGCCAGCCTGAAATACATAGCAAAACCCTGTCTCAAAAGGACAAAAAAAAAAAAGTAATCAGAGTTATAGAACAACTCTTAAAAATGCTTCTCTACATGGCAATAAATGTACCAGCTCTGATTAGAACTCCAAATAAAGCATGAGCATCAGCTACAATTTAAAGATTAAAAAAAAGTCCAAATCTATTTGGACTAGATATCTAAATATTTATTTCATGAATTTAGATTAATCTTTTACCATACTGTAAGACCCATCTGGGTAGTGTAGTATTAAACTGCTCTAGAGAGTTACCAAAATATTTAAATTAGGCCCTAGGGGAAGCTTCCTAGGTAAACTAAGGTACTGTGGTACTGAGATTTCAAAGTCTGATTCAAGAATTTTCTTTCTCTAAAGTATTTCATGGTAGGCACGAATATTAGCATATAAGAATTATGAAATAGTTATTCTCATAAACACATCTTATAATGGACTTAGTTTCTTAATTGAAAATCAGAAAATTACTGCTTTTGAATTAAGAAGACTGCTAGAAGAAAAAGTCCACGTTGCATAAAGAAATTCACCATAATACAACCTTCCAATTTCCTTTCTACTCTTAAAACACGAAAATCAACATGGCGATTTTATAAATTTCTCCCTCCCTTCTTTTCTCCCACCTCCTTTCCCCACCCCTTTCTTTTAAGACAGGGTCTTGCTATGATACCTAGGCTGGCTGTAAACTCAAGTGATCCTCGTTCCTCTGCCTCCTGAGTGGGACAATAGATGTATACCACTGCCCTTTGGCAAGAAATGCAGTTTTGAATTGGACCCAAGTACATGTCTTTGCACAAAATAATGAAAATCTTTCTAACTGCAAGATTTGTATTATCACATAAATCATGGAGGCCAGAACAATACTCCAAAGTTAGATCAAATATTCTGCTACGTATTTCTTTTAATACCTTACATTGTTGCTTGATTATTCACAACAAATCAGAGAATGAATTTGCCAGATAATATACAAACAGTGAGAGGATATATAGCAAAATTATTCCACTACTGATTCTAGTTACATTTCTATTTCACTAAGAAATAAAAGTTAAGAACAACTGAGGTTTTTATGTCTTTTATCTATGGAGCCCTCTTGATTCAATGGTTAGATATTACCTATGGATGAAAAAGAACAAACTCAACACAGAGCCCAAGCAATAAATCATTTAATAGATGAGAAAACAAAGAGTTCATGATCTAGCACACAGACTCTCAAATCTGAGGATTATAAAAAACCTAAAAGGTTTTCTTGTTCCATTACTTATCTAATAGGCCTTGATATTCTATAACAATATTGAGAAGTTAACTTTTATAAACAAGTACAACTCAGGCGAAGGGGAATTTTCTATATATCCTGAGGTGGCTTGTTCTAGTGTGGAGGGTTTTAACAATTACATACAGAAAAAAAAGTTCCATAGGATGTCTATGTATTAGTTCCATCTTGTCTACAAAAGTACAATATTTGAGGAAAACCAATTTTTGTCTTCTGTTTATATTCTTTAACATTTAAATATTCTTCCCATAAAAAATATCTTCATCCTTTTCTTCTAAAAGGGCTCTAATTCTCATTTTTATTCTTAAATATGTGCCCTGGATTACTATGGAAACAAAGAATTGGCAATCTAAAAGCTGTTTTCTTTGTTCTCTAGTTTCTAGTATGTTGCGTGCATGCATGTGTTGCTAGGGATTGCTGGCAAGTGCTCTTACTACTGAGTGACATCCCCAGCACCAATATGTAAGATTTTTAAAATGTAAAAAATAACAAGTCCAATTTGACTGCTCAATAAGTACTTAATATCTACCATTTCTCCTAATTTAGGAGCAGACAGCATTTATATACAGTAGTTTCTTACCTTCTCTATATCCAGAACTTTATCTTGCATCTCCTTTAGTGCACACTGAGACTCTGCTTCACTCAATCTGGCTTGAACCAATTCCTTCTCTAGCTGTAGCACAAAATCTTCATTGTAGTTGGAACTGCATTTATGCTAAAGGTTATAAACATATACTGAAATTTGATGGAAGCATCAACATGTATATAAAGTAAAAATAATTTAATGTACAATTCACATATTAAAGGCAACTACAAAGTAAAAATTCTATCTATGTAATATCCCCTGCAAATTTCCACCAAATAACTTCCCAATAAGGAAAAAGAAAAGTCTAGTTCAAGTGTAAATGACATTATTGAGTTATGGTAACTAGTTATTAAACTCATCAAATTCAATTCATATAAAATAACTACTCCTTTCATCTGTACATCTATCTAGACACTGAAGAATCTGTTCTGACTTTATAGAATTGACCTGTACAATAGTGCAGTCATTAGTCACATATTGACACTGAGCACCTGGAATGTGGCCAATTCAAATCGAGGCAGTTTTAAGTATAAAATATAAACTGAACGTCAGAAACTATATAAAGTAAGGGCTGGATATGTGGCTTAGTGGTAAAGGCCCTGTTTGCAAGTCCAAAGCCCTGAGTCTAATCCCAGGCACCATACCACCAAAACAAACAAATTGAATTCAATGAATCAATGATTTAATGATTGTTATATTGATTGCATGTTAAAATAGTATTTTGAATATATTGAAGTAAACAAGATTAATCTGACATGTGTTTACTTCTTTTAATGCAACACAAAACAGATAAACCAAATTTAAATTTCCCAAAAGAGAACAAAACTGTATTATTTGCCTTAGAAATGTAGAATTCTTTAAAAGATGCACATGTGAATGATTACTGGAAGCAGAGAAAAAGCAGATGCTGCTCAGATAAATTAATCATAGATGCATGAAAGCTGCCCATTTCCTTTCCTATTCTATGACACAAATACCAACGTTGCCACTGAAGAAATCCCTTTCTTTGTTTTTTCTGGTACTGGGGAATTAACCCACAGCCTCGTGCATGCCAGGTAAGTGCTCTACCACTGAATTATATACCCAGCCTTTTGTAACTCAATTTTGAGACAGGATCTTGCTCTGATACCAGTCTGGCTTCAAACTTGAGATCCTCCTCCCTTAGCCTCCTGAAAGCTAGGATTACAACCATATGCCACAACAACCAGCAAGAAATTCTTTTTATACAGTGCCTATATAAAAGAATTTGTCAAAGAATAAAAAGACACCTAATGCCTCATTAAGAAAAGCTTTCTAAACAAAATTGTCTATCACTTCACATTTAATTCCTATAGTAAAGAAAAAGTGGCAATTCAAAATAAAGTCATAAAGAACAATATCCTACTGGATTGGCATGAATAAAGACCTTTTTATTTTTTAATACATTGAGAACAAAATGGATGTCAAATTAAAACCACTAAAAATGACAATTCTTAATTAAAATACTTGGCACTCTCCTCTAATGATCCCAAAGAATGTCTAAATGATGACTTTTTAATTCGATGAACTACCATTAATTCTCTAATACTAGTAAAACAATAAATGTATCTGCAACAGATGTATTACCTTAGTGAATACTCACCTTAGGCAAAGAAGAAAAAAAAAAAGCACACTTTTTGAATGACTAGGGGTACCTTAACTTAATAAGATATACTTTTTTTTTTTTTTTTTTTGTACAAGGGATCAAACTCTTGACTGCACTTTTGCAAGGCAGGTGCTTATGCCATTGAGCTAAATCCCCAGCCCCAAGATATACTGTATTTATGGCCACTACCAGAATTGTTTGCTCTTAATCTGATAATTGTAGTTTAGGGTTGTCTACAAACATCCTGTATTAAGAGATCCCCAGAAAACATAAAATTCAAGAGGCCTGCATGAAAATGGAATACTTGATTTGGCATAAACCAACTATTTCAACCAATCGTTTGTAAAACCCAGTGCAGCAATACTGCACTGGGAATAAATCTTCATCAGTAAAAATTTAAAAAGGCTGAAATGCTCTGGTAATGTAACTCTGGATAATAAATATATCATTTTTTAAAAAATATATTAAACATTATTTTAACTTCTGGGATTACAATAAATGTAAATACAGTTTGTAATTTTTTCGTATTAAAAAAGTCCATACAACAAAATTCTTTTATCAACCATCATGACAATGATCAATTAATATACTGCAAATTATATAGGATCTAAAGAGTATAGAGTACTTCTGGTGGCATAATACCATATGAATTGGTACCTTTTTAGGTTTTTTTAAATGTCTGATTTAATAGTTCTTATTATTTTTCCCTCTATTGTCATTTTCTGCAACTTTCAATCCTAGCTTTATCTTGGTTCTTTGGTTTTGGTTCTCCTCAGTCTCATCTTTTATATCAGTCACCTCCTTTACTTGTTAGCAATAATTTTTACCCTTTGGAGTTACTGGCTCCTTCAGAATTACATGAAACCCAACTTCTCAAACCAAAAAAAAACTTACATTCATTAAGTTATACCTGTCATTTCAGAGCTTCCTAAGGCTTTCATATACCCTAAGTTTAAAAGTTTCACTCTCAAAAGTACTCCCTTTAATCCTCAGCTACTTTTATGTTTAGAACACTGAGATCACAATGGATCTCAAATATCAAGCATCACAATTCTTAGCAGCTTGTTTCATTTCCACATAGATTTTCCATATTCAAATCAAACCTAATACAAAGGTTATTATCATATTCTTCAAACCAATTCCTTCCTTGATTTCTCTACTTGCCACTAGCCTAAAACCCCTCATATGGCACCTCAGCGCACCACAGTAAAAATTTTTTGCTGTAGAATCTTTCTCTTGTTATTGTTTCCTTTTCATTTCCCATCAATGTTCTAGTGACTGGTCTTTCTTGTCATTGATCCCAACACTTGAGAGGATGAGGCAGGACGACCACTGAGAGTTTGAGGCCAGCCTGGGTTACATAGTGAGTTCAAGGCCAGAATGAACTACACAGTGAGACCCTGTCTCAAAAAACAAACAAGTTTTATATAATTCGTTTTCAACATCTGATTTATTCAGGCAAAATTCAAGTAAACATTTTAAAGGAAACAATTGTGTAGTATTTATACCTTCAGAATGTAGTACAACCATATCTGTAGTTCCAAATCATTATTACTTGAAAATAAAACCCTGTATCAAGTAGATTCTCACCCATAATGTATAATGTATCTTCTAGAAAGTAACAATCTATATCCTGTTCTGAATTTATTTATAAATCGCATCACACAATATATGTAACTTTTCTGTCTGGCAGCTTTCACTCAGCTTAAGGTTTTTGGAGTTCCCTGACATTATAGCATCATTAGTAGTTTATTCCTTTTTATGAATGAACAATATTCCATTGTATGTATATATAGTATGCTTTAAAAACTCAATGAATATTTAATATTTTTTATATTGCAGTAAGACATATCACCAGAAGGGAGGTGAAGGGAAAGGAGAAGTACAAATGATCAAAATTCAGTGTGTATATGTACCTATTCCCCAAGGAAAATGTAATTATTATGTATTACAAACATGTACCAATAAAAAATAACTTCAAAAAGAAACTAGATGAAGAAGTTGGGTCAGTGGGAGAAAAAAAGACACAATGAATGAGTCTACCTCCCACACACACTTTATTCTCACCACTTTCTAAAGCAGTTCTGGAAGTGCTTTTTCTAAAATGTCTTTATTTGTGCTATCTTGGTTGCTTCAATGTCCTGAATCAATTTGAAATGATTACCTTTCATAGTTATTGTGACTTTTGGGAAGAGCCAGAAGTCACATAGTGAACAATTGAATGAGAACATACTGTAGTATTTTTACAAGCCTGTCTTTCTGTTGGATTGCACTAGGCAATAGCATTCACTGTGTTTTTGATGTCTTGTAAAGACACTCACAAAGAGGAATTCCAGAACTGGTTCAGAAACTGGTAAAAACAATAGGATAAGTACTTGTCTTTGATGTGGGAGGTCTAATTTTGAGGGGAATTAATGGTAATGTATTTTACTGTTTTAATTTTTAAATTTAAACACATTTTTCATATATTATGATTATACCTTATACATATGACAATGTTTATCCATTCATCCATTAATGGACAGCTAGATTTTGTCTACTTTTCAAAATATACATAGTAATGCTGTTACAAATCTGTGCATATGTACTTCTTTCATTCTTTTAGGTATAGAGCTAAGATAATATGGTAATTCTATATTTAACTTTTTAAAGAATCACACCGTTTTTCATAGAAACTGACTGTTACATTCCACCAAAGATGTAACAATGAAAGTTTTCATTTTCTCCAATTCCTTGCCAACATTTGTTTATTTTGGGTTTGTTTTCAAATTATAATCATCCCACTGGGTGTGAAGCAATACATCCACTATGGGTTTGATCTCATTTCCTTATTAACTAATGATGTGGAAGACTTCTTCATATGTGTTCTGGCCATCTGTGCATCTTCTTTGAAGAAAGTTCCATTCAGACTTTTGCCCATTTTATAACTGGGTTACTTGTGTAGTTTTATGAGTTCTTTACAGATTTTGCCTCCTAAATCCTTATTAAATAGATGACTCACAAATGTCTTCTACCATTTTTCAGGCTCCTTTTACATTTACTGTTGTTTAAATTTTGGTAAGTTTTTAAAATTTTGATGAAGTTCAAAGTATTTCTCTTTTATTGCTTTTGGTGTCTAAGAATCCATACCTACACCAACTGTCAAGTCCACAGTCAAAAAGATTTATTTCTATGTGTTATATTCAAAGGGTTTTTTGATTTTAAACCACAAAATGCATGCCTATGATCCCAGCTACTTGGGCCTTGAGTTCAAGGCCAGCCTCACCAGTGAAACTCTCCTCTCAAAAATAAACAACAAACCACCAAGAAACATTATATGCATGTTTGTGCCTGTATGAACAGATTATTTTAAAACCATAAAACCTGTATTTTATGGTATCAGACTACTGATCCATTTAAAGTTACTTTTTATTTACAGTGTGTGTCATGGCCCAATTTCACCATTTTGCACGAGACTATCCAGTATTCCAAGCATCACTGTTGAAGAGATTATCTTTCCCTCAATAAATGATCTGGCAGCCTTGGAAAAATGAACTAGTCATTGATAAATGAGTTTATTTCTCAATTCAATTCCATTAATCATTGCATCTATTCATCCTTATGACAGTAACACATTTTGATTACTCTGACTTTGTTCTAAATTTTGAAATTGAGAGATGTGAGTGTCCTAGTTTTATTATGCTTTTTCAAAATTGTATTGGTTATTCAAAGCTTCTGTCAGCCAGGCATGACGACACATGCCTGTAATCCTAGCACACTGGAGGATATCTGTAAGTTTAAGGATAGCCTGGGTTACACAGTGAGACCCTATCTCAAAAACAAAAACAAAAACAAAAACAAAAACAAAAAACAAAGCTTTCAATTTCGTGTAAATTTTTCATTTTTGGAAAAAAAAAACAAAAACCTATGGCTATTTTGATAGGGTAGTGTCTTAGTTATTTTTCTCATTGCTGAGACAAAATATCTGACATCCAAAGTTAAAGGAGGAAAGGTTTATTTAGATCAGTTTGTAGAGGTTTTAGTCCATACTTGGCTGGCTCTAAGGCAGGATGGTGTGGTGCAGCGGCAACTACTCATGGTGGCAGAAGACAATGAAAGTAACATGGGAGAGACCAGCCTCTTTCTGTTCCCTATATGGCAACCCATCTACTAGGATTAGGGCAGGGTCAATCCAATCAGTGGCTGATCCAGCAATCACCCATTCTTAATTTCAGCATTCTTAATCCTAGTACTGAACCATGAATCAGTAACAAACTCTAGATTCAGCCACCTCCAGAAAAGCCCCATCTACAACTGCATCTAGGCACAAACTTTAACATGTAGATAGGGCTCAATCTAGAGACTCCTGTGGTTAATACTGACATCTCCACAATATTAAGTTTTCAAATACAATCCAACAGGATATATTTTCATTTAGTTATGTCATCTTTAATTTCTTTCAACAATAAACAATATTTCATTTTTCAAGGTATAAGACTACTTTTTTGGCTATATTTATTCCTATGTATTTTATTTATTATATGCTATTTAAATAGTTATAAAAAAATTTTTTTTTCTTGTTGGACATGGTGACACTCACCACCTATAACCCCAGAAGTCTAGGAGGCTCAGGCAGGAGGACTGCAAACTTGAGCCTAGCCAGGACAACTCAGTGATTCAGTGAGACCTTGTCTCAAAATTTAAAAAAATAAACAAAGATCTGGGCAAGTCCTGGGTTCAGACGAGGTTGGGTTGGAGAGTGGGGCAATCTCTTTGCCAGTTATTCACTGCTAATATCTCCTACCCACAGTCTTTGTATTTAAAGTTGGTTTCAGGTAAACATTTTTGCCTTTTTACTCATCTCCTAACTGAAATATTTACATTCCAATCTTCCATTTGATGTAATGACTGATATATTTACGGTTTTCTTATATTTCTGATTCATTACTTGTCCCTTTTTTATGTCTGTTTTTGTTTGTCTGTCTGTTTGTTTGTTTGTTGAGTCAGGGTTTCTCTGTGTAGTTCAAGGTAGATTTGAACTCACCACATAACTGAGACTGGCCTTGAACTCACAGATATCCTCCTACCTCATCTCCCAGTGCCGGGATTAGATGTGTGAGACACCATGCCCAGTCTATATCATTATTTAATGACTCTTTTATCTTTACTATCAGCTACTTGTCTTTTCTTTTAAAAATTAGTTTCACTAGCATTTACAAATACACATTTTGTGTTCTTCCTCAAACACCAAAAATTTACTTCTTAACACCTATTAAATGTACTTTCTATCTGCAATGTCCCTAACTTCAAACGATTTTTTTACCATTTATCATTCAGTCTCTGGTCAAATGTTACTTCCTCAAGGAAGTGCTCCACAACTACCTTATCTGTAATAGCACTCATACTAATAAACTCACTCCTGCATTATTTTCTTTATAGCCTTATCTGAAATTATATTTTTGCTTAATGTGTCTCCTAAACCAGAACATTTCCTGTGAAAAGCAAGACTTTCTTCTTTCCTTACTGTTGTACCCTCCATACTTAATATTTTGCACATTATCTTTCAAATGAACAAATACATTTATTTCATTTTCATTGTAAGATAAACACATCAGGGCCAGGAATACAGCTCAGTGGCATAGCACCTTCCTGGCAAGTACAAGGTCCAGAGATTGATATTCCCAGTACAAAAAGGAGAAAAAAAAGATAAACATATCATAATCATATAGGACACTAAGCAACATACAAAATGTTTCCCAAACTAAATTGGGTATCTTGATAATAAACTACAGAACAAAGCAGTACTCAGATGTTTTTTTCATGACTAATTGGCTTGTAATTACACTTGAAAAAAAGGAGAGAGGAGCTAAACTAAAAATCTCAGTCAAAAATAACTAGATGACAGGAAACTAGAAGGTAGACTTATAGAGATGAAGAAGAAAGACGGGGGATGGACAAAGATGAACATAATAAAATTATGTTATATACACACACAGATATATCAAATGAGCCTCATTACTCTATTTTACTAATATGCATTATTTTTAAAAAATTAAATGTACATGAGATTTGATCTTTGCACTGAAAGTATTTTCAAGTTTAATGAAGATTTGAACCTCACATCTACTGGGCTAGCCATTAGAGGGGAAAAAAAAAAAAAAAAAAAACAGAAAATACCAAGAGTTGAGAAGGATCTGGAAAAACTGGAACTCTGGTAGCACTACTATTGAGAATGCAGAATGGTAGAGTCACTGCAAAAAGCACTTTACTGCTTGAAAAAAATTAGACATGGAATTATATATGAATCAGCAATGTAAAAGAATTAAAAGCAGGCACTCATACAGATACTGATATACTAATGTTTATAACAGCATTATTTGCCACAGCTAAAAAATAGAAGCAACCCAAATGGCCAGAAACAAGTGAGTGAATAAAAGGCATTACATAAACACAATGGAATGTTCAGACATAAAAACTCATCATGCCTCAACAAGGATGGATCTTGCAAATATGCCAAACATAAAAGGTCAAATACTGCAGCATTCCACTTAAATAAGTTACACAAAATAGGTATAGTGATAAAAATAGAAAGCAGAATAAAGGTTATCAGGGATAGGGAAGGGAGAAGGATTACTATTTAATGGTACAAAACTTGTTTGCAATGATGAAAAAATTCTAGAAAGAGTGGCTAGCAACATTACAAATTATGTAATGCTAATGAACTATACATCAAAATGAAAAATTTTGTTGTATATTTTTGCCACAATAAAAAATTACCCAGAAATTTAAAAAATGAATGAATATGCTAAGTGAAAAAATGAGACACAAGTCTCATATTTTACAATTTCATTACATTAAAACAGAAAAGACAAAACTATGGTACCAAAAAGCAAAGAGGTTGCTAGAATGGGGATGGTGAACTGCAGGAAAAAGGGAAAATTTTGAAAGTGATAGAAATATTCTGTTTTGACTGTGGTGGTGGTAACACACTGGATATTTCAAATACATTAAATTATACACTAATTTCTTAAGTTTATTACATGTAAGCTATTCTTTAATAAAGTTCATTTTAAAAGTGAAATATATATCTGAGATGACATAACCCTATTTAATCATTTTTGAAACACAACAAATAAAACTGTATTGAGTATTCAAGATCACGCTATTAGCAAAATGACTAAAATCTAGCTTAGAACCCAAAGCTTCTAACTGGTAGTATGGGAGATAGGTACGGATGCTTGTCATTCAATATTTCTTGCAGGAATTAAGATATTCAACTTTTATTCTAGGAGTTTAAGAATTCATAAAGTTACATTGAAAAGCAGCAGTCAAAACACGTAACAATAAATGTTCACTTTCTACCAGTAGTATACTTATTACTTTGCAAATTACCTGTTCTTTTCTCAAAATTCCAAAGCACAAGATCTTATATCTTTGAATTTTACACATATTGTCTTAAGCTGTATCAAAAAAGACTAATCATTTTTTCACAAGCTGGCACTTCAAGAATTTGAAAATAATATATATTTAAATTTTAAAATCTTTACTGCAGCCTAAAAAAATCCAGGGTTCCTACCTTGTTTCCTATATTGGCTACAATATTCTCTGTAAATGTTCACCTAAATTTGGTATTCAAATTAGATAATAAGACACTACAAACTTTCTGCAAACTACTTAGAACACTTAGGAGTGTTACTATGCTTCTAAGAAAACTGCTCTTGAGATTCTGAGATTGGGGGGTGGGGAGAGACAGGCACATTACATTAGTAGCTAATTTCTCATGTTTTGTCAATTAAAACCTCTAGGTTTTGTAATGTAAGGCACTGCTAAGGTATATCTTCAAATTTTAAACCTAAAGATGAAGCTATAGATTTCTATACAATAATCTTTTATCTTCTTATTCTGAGGAGAATTTAAATTTTTTAGAATCCTGATTGATTCATCATCCAACATACTAGATCCATTTTTAAATACTTCATGTATAAAATTCTTAATATGTCTTATATGTGAACATTTAAATATGAAATACAGCATGCATAGGTTAAAGAGACAAGGATGGATCTTTCACATATAATCATGAAAACATGAACAATCTCTGGATATAGTTAATCACTTATAAAACCAATTAAGTTTACTACTTTCATCTTGATTTCTCTACCCTGACCAGAAACACACCCTCAGAAAGTTGATCAAATTTATAAGTCATAAATGGCAGTCTTTGGTTATTATAAAATAAAGTTAATTTGTAATAACATGCAACATATTGGTTTTTAATGAGTCAGTTGTCTTTCTAATTGTTCATAAGACAGATGCTCTAGGCTTTTTTTTTTTTCACTCTAGGCATTTTTGATAAAGCATCATTAAGGTCTCTGGATACTCTTTAGAAAGCTAACCTTTATTTCCTACTTTCTGTAAGAAATGTATTGTCCACCTTAAAATCTATACCATCTCTCATGTTCTAAGAATCGCTTAATGTTTCTATGATTATTCTGCAAGTCATTTTAATATCCAGAATATGTGACTTGAAATCAGAAATTTAACCACAATGGTTTCATTTGCTCTGTAAATCACTATTTTATATATCTTACATTTTTCTAAATGTTACGAAAGCCTCAGTACATTCTGGTCATTTTTGCTTGCTCAGTTTCATTATTCTATCCTTTTGATCGACATCTACCTAGAGGTCTCACTACCTGAAAACACATTTAAAAAACTTTATTATTCTAATATACTGAGACTGTAGCTCATCCTAAATATAAGCATAATACTTGTCTTTCTTTCTAAACAAATCACACTGCATTTGTAACTCATTTTAGCCTAATTTAGAAAATGAGTCAATAATTCTATTTTGTTTCTTTTTTTAAGTTTCAATATTATTGTTATTTCATAAGAAGCCAGGACAAAATTCTTGTACTGTAGTCTTTCTAGTATTATTTTATCACTGTCATTCACTTTTCTTAGCCATCTTCAGCAACACAATAAAAAAATATGTTGATGGTTCTTTCAATTACCAATTTTTTCTTCCTTTAGTTTTCTGACTTTTGTACCCACATGATGATGCTGTTTCTTGATTTTACTAGAAACAAATAATGGAGAACTTTATAGTTATTCTATTTGCATTTCAGATCATCTAGAGCTCTAGAATTAGTAATGATTTTTTCTACCTACTTCTATTTTAATCCAACTCCCACCTAAAAATTGAAATGAGGAATAATGTATTTTCAAAGACAGACAATGGACTTTTCTTTTTAGCCTTTATAGTCTTAAAATAATCCTAATCTGAATTTGATAATGGAAAATCATGTCTAAATTGCAACATATAACTAAGGTTAGCTATACAACCAATCCCTGCTTAGAATCCTAGGTCAGTTTACATAATTTCTAAAGGATTAAATTTTTTCTCTCTTGACAACTTCTCTCATCTTAAAAAAATGTAGGAATACACCTTAATGTATAATTCTACATCTCAATAGGAAGTCTACATTATAGTATTTTATAAGATATAAACTACCCCATTACCAAAGTTTTAAAGGAGATGATTATATATATTCTGTATGTTGGCTAGTATTTCATCTGCACAAAGAATAAAAACTAAAGTCAGGGTTACCTATTATGAAATAGATTTCTGAGCTGAACAGCAGGTCTGATATATGTTGCTTATTTTATATGACATACACCATAATGTACGGAAGGACAATTATTATCTGCTTGTAACAAAATTGTATAGGTGGTAGGGGAGGAAGAACAGGAGTTTTTAGGCCACAGTAAGATCTCTAGGTATTATAGAACATAAAATATAGTAATTTAAGAGTTCAATTAAAGTAGAAAACAAAATTATATAAAACAAGAGCACTGAAGTTGTGCTTTTTTTATTTTTTGGTTTAAAGGGAAAGGGATGAGAAAGGTGAAAAAAGCACTACCAGACTCCTTACCCATTGTTGTTGGTGCTGGAGCTTCCTGATGGTATTTTCAGCTTGCTCCAGCTTAGCACTGGCCTCATCACTCTGTTGTTTGATGGTGGCCAACTCCCGTTTTATGAGGTAGTTTTCCTCAGCCTCCTGGGCTCTTGTCACTTGTCCCTTAGGACATAATTTTTTTGTGTGTAAAGCAATTTAGGATAGAGTCAAGAAAGACTACCTTTGTGAGGTTTAGTTATTCACTTTGACCCATTTAAAAAAAAATCACCTCAGAGAATAGAACAGCCTAGGTAATTATTAGCTAGCAGTTTGTTATTGCTCCAGCAAATTTTTGGGAAACTAAATGAAAAATCCATCTCAACAATTCTTTCAGGCAGTAAAACTTCAATTCATGCAATATTACTGAGTTGTACATGCAAGACTAACATTTTCAATGACAGTGGTTAATATCACAGAATTCACTGACTGATACTTTGGAATATATACTGTGAAAAAATAAAGTTAGCTTTAAAACGTGCAAGAGGGATCTATTTGAATATACCAAGATAACACAGTAATCAACAATTAGCCCATATACCACCCAAAACATTATCTTTAATAAAATGCATGTAAAGTTGCATGCATTAATTTATGAATTTCTAGGTTTAGGTTTTTCCTTAGAATCAAGGTTAGAGAAAATGCTTTAAAAATTATACCTGTATCAATCTATCTGCCAAGGAAGCACTTTCCTACAAAAGGAAAAATTCAGACAGAAATATATGAGAAAGGAAACTGTGTGATAAAATTAGGAATAAGAAGAAAAAATACCCAAATTCCACCTGCTTGTCATTGCTAATTAAAATGGGCACTTAAATTTTAGAACTATTTTTAACTGAACATGTTTTAAATTCTTAAGGAAAACATGTCAAAACAAAAATAAACAACAGAAAACCATGTGTTTCTAAAACAGACCAAACTATAAATTTCAAATGGTTTTTCATTATTTGGCATCAGCAAGTATTTTCTCTTAAAAGCATAGCTGTACCTCTTTATTTTTAGACTTAACTGCATCTAAAACCATTTCTATGAAAGGGAGAAGGAATCTGAGTGAACAATTGTATTTACAAAGTGCAATAGCAACATCCAAAGAAGCAAAGCAAAGAATATATAATGATTAAAATTAATGAGCTTAACTTAATAAACCCTAACAAAAGTACTACATTTTTTGGTTGCAAAATGCAATTCACATTTAAATATTTATAGAATTCTAAATGCTAAGTGACATACACAGGCCATCTAAGTCAGTAAAAAAGGCAACTTTTAAAGATGTAAAATCTAGGGGGGCCAGGCATATAGCTCAGTGGTACAGCACCTGCTAGGTAAGCATGCAGTCCTGAGTTCGATTCCTAGTACCCAAGGGTAAAATTAAAAAGTAAAAGCTTAACACTTTCCTACAGCATCTTTATGCATCATTCTGAAGTTGCAATACAAATGTTTTGTGAAAACATTTCAATCCAAAAATTTTTACAAAGCCTAAGAAGTCACCCCACTTATTACTGTGAAAGTAATAAGTGAGGTGGGAAAAAGATAACTAAAATGACTTTAAAACAACTAACCTCAACATCTTTGTTAACTCACCAAAAAAACGAAACAAAACAAAAACTATCTTTAAAGCAATTCTAATTATCATTAAAGACAAAATGTATGCAACTATACAACAAAGACAGACAAGAAATATCCAATCCTTGTACACTGCTATTTAAATGTGAAATCAGAAATACTTTAAAAAGGCAAAATTGCAAACTATCCCTTTTTCCAGTTCTTTATTCCTTATCTATGGATTTTCAAAGAAGACTTTCAATATACTTGTTAGTATCATGAGGGGTACTTTCAAACCTACTTACTCTTATTTCTAGTTTTGAAAAAAAAAAGCATCAAAAGAGTTGTGAATTCAGATGTTTTACTTTCAATAAAGCAAAATAAAATTCTTTTTTGAGACAGGGTCTTACTGCATAATTCAGTTTAGGCTTGAACTCACAGCAATCCTCCTGCCTCAACTTCATCTTCAAAGTGCTGGGAGGATTACAGGGCCTACGCCACTATGCCCAGCAAAGCAAAATTTTTAACCATGCTTGTATTACTCAACTCACTGCATCAGAAACATGACTACAAGAGACATCACATTAAAACTACAGTACGAAAAATTATGCAGGATGTTCTCCTTTGACAGTTAACTTTGTATGAAACAGAAGAGGTAATAAGTAGATACCAAAATTTTTTCTAACCAGAAGTTTATATACTTTTGATCTCTAAAATTTTGAGATCAAATTTTTAGATAAGAAATCAGTCACTTTGACAAAATTTAATCCTAGGCCTTAAAAAATTCATTGCTATATTCAACATGGCTAGGAAGACTATACAATATTTGAAACTCATCTTAAAATATATCACAATAGATTCCCAACAAGATTTTTATTTATTTATTTATTTATTTATTTATTTATTTATTTTTGGTGCTGGGGATCAAATTCATGATCTTGCACTTGCCAACCAGGTGTTTATGCCACTGAGCTAAATCCCCAGCTCCCCAACAAGATTTTAAAAGAATATGCTTTGTATAATTTGTAAGAAATGACATTGATATGTTACTCTAATAATAACCTCAGTTAAAATTAACACATGAAATTTCATGTATTAGTACCAACTTTATTAATACATAATTATTTGGTAAAATAATAACCTAGATAAGTTTAGCAGTCAATACCACAATGGTGAAATACATGTTGATATTTTTGAGGATATACTTAAAATAGATGGAAAAATATTAAACATTCAATAGGTACTTGCAGTAATCATTTACTTACTTTTTCTAATGTTTCAATGCGTTGTTTTAAAAGTCTATTTTCTGTGCGTAACCTCTGTTTAAAAAAAAAAAAGTTTTGCTTACGAAGAATAAAGACTCCTAAAGCAGTCCTATGAAAAGACTAAAGTATGGTTACATTATAATCTGTCAAACTGTTGTGGGCTCAGAGTAAGAAATACATAATAAGAAATCACGTTCTTCATTCCAATTCTGAATGAATTTTAAATAAAAACTACAGAAGAAAATCCCCTTCTTTTCTATAGTTACAATATTGTCATAAATGCTTTCATATTAGATAGAAAAAATTATTTTCTCCAGAACCTATATATATATATATATTCTTACATATATATTTATATATATGATATATATATATAACTTCTTATTATATATATCAGTAGAATAAGAAAATTCAGATATGCATGTTTAAGGGATAAATATCAAATTAAATGTCTGTCAGACTATAGCAATCTCCATTGCAAAATTCCTTATATATTGCAAATATAAAGAATCTATCATGAATTGTCTTCTACTCAAGAAAATTAAATTACTAGCATTTACCAGCATTTTCTCAGTGACAAAAGTAAAACAAGATTTTAAAAAAGAAATTTTACCAAACTGTTCAATGCCTAATTCATAACACTTGTCAAATTATTACCAAGTCCAAACCACTCCAAGTTCAATCATCTTTCTGCATTTTACACTAATAAAATTTATTAATCATCTATATAAATTATTTCATTTTCAATCTACTATGTTGTTCTTTAATTTTTGCCATTCCTCAAATTTTAACCCCTCTTACCTCTTTGTATCAATTTGTTTCTGAGCTCAACCCAGCCTTTTTTTTTTTCCAGTTCTATCTTCCTCTAAACTTGTTATGCCTTCTTCAGAAATCCTTCTATCAATTCTATCATTTTTCTATTAAACACTTTACTGTAGTTTGTAACATAAAACCTCAGCTGAGAGAAATAAGATTATGAATTATAATATCTTAAGTAGATTATAAATTAGAACAAATTTTGGTTATCACAAAGATACTTCATAAATTGGATTTTCTTTTTCTATTTACTAAATTATATTTAGTGAATGATTTTGTGATTTCAGAATATAAAATAACAGCTTAAGAAATAGAAACTGCTCGTCTATGTATAACAAAGTAATCTACATAAATTCTCAATTATTAAGCACTAGTATAGTATAGAAAGCTTAAAAAAATAGGATTCTAAAAATGTTCTCAGTCATTTTATCAACCAAAGTTAACATTTTGTCTATTCTAAAAGGTTCAGAAAATTAAGTTCCAACCACACTACTAAATGAATAAAATTACTTACAAGAGAAATAATGCTAAAATTTAGAACTCAAAACATCCAACTGAGCTGGGCGTGATGGTACACATTATAATCCCAGCACCTGAGAAGCTAAGGCAGGAGAATCTGAAGTTCAAGACCTTGCTTAAAAAAAAAAAAAAAATTCATTTGGATTTCCTTCTCCTGTCTAATTTAAATCTTCCAAAATCTATTTTACTCTAAGTAAAATTGTGAACTGTCATTTTTCCTCAAACAATGAATGTCTTAATGTCTTTTTTTTTTTTTTGTACCAGGGATCAAACTCATGACCTCGCACTTGCCAGGCAGGCACTTAGGCCACTGAGCTAAATCCCCGGCCCTTAACACCATTTTTTTAAGGTTCATTTTTATTTAATTTCTCTTTTTCTTTTTTTTTTAGCAGTGTCAATCAAAACCTGGATCTCGTGCACAGTACTTTTAAAACATTTTATCTCCATTTGTGTTATATCTACTTCATGCTGAGCTGATAAAAGACTCTTCAGGCCTGTGGCATAGCTCAGCAGCATGACACCTGCCCGGCATGTACAAGGTCCTGAGTTATGTAAGTGAGGGTTTGGTTTGGTTTTGTTTTGTATTGTTTTGTTTTGTGTCAGGAATCAAACTCTGGACCTTGTGCTTGCCAGGCAGGCACTGTGCCACTGAGCTATATTGCTGGCCAATTTTTAAGGCCAGCCTGCACCATACAGTGAGACCCCGGTCTCAAAAAAAAACCTCTTTAGTGAATACAAATCATTTCAGGGTTATCTTTACAAGTTAATGTCTTTTCTTTTATACTAACACAACACTGCAACAATTAAAACTCTGCAAGCCTTTTTAAAATCTGGTAAAGGTAATTTACTCCATTCTTGTTTTGCCATCTTCATACCCCAGTTATTACCATATAGTACTAAAGTAGTTAAAAGTTTTAAAGCAGTTAGAAATTAGGCAGATTTAGATTTAATCTTCATTTTCTAATGAATTCTCTAATTGTGCATATCATTCAATGCCTTAAACTATTTTCTCGTCTAGAAAACTACAAAAAATATTGGAAAACTTGAATAAGATAGTACAACACCTAATATACACCAGACACTGAACTAATGATAAACAGAGCTAACACTTTTGAAGTGCACTATGAGTGTAACTGTAATACATTTTTGTCTATTTTTTATTGTTTTCCTTTGCAGTTTAAAAAAATTACTCTGAAATTTTAAATTCAACAGTACTTGCTAAGACATTATTTTGTTATTACAATCATATTTTTGTATAACATGAAGTAATTTTGTCTCTTCCACTATTCATCATTTTAATGTGTCTACAAGTAAGGCAGGGCATGGTGGTACATGCTTGTAATCCCAGCTCTCAGGAGGCTGAGGCAGGAGAATCACTGTGCATTCATGTCCAGCCTGAACTGCATAGCAAGACTGGGGAGGGGAGAGGAAGAAGAAAGGAAGGAAGGAGAAACAGCAACAGAGAGACAATCAGGGGGCTGCGGAAGAGGGGAGAAAAAAAAAGAGAAAGTGTTGAGAGCCTTGAAGCTGGAATTTGACCACATCCATGGGTGGCCAGCCAGGTCCCAGAACAAAGACCCAGGGGCTACCCACAGAAACAAGTGACTCTAGGCCCCAAAACATCAGACCCTTAAATTGCCATACAGGCAGATGACTAGGCAACTGGAGTATCATGTGACATTAAGTTGCTAAATGTATAAATAAACCACCTGTCACAGTGAGAGGGCAGCTCCTTTTTCTCCCATCAAGACACAGGGCTCCACCTAACCTCTGCTTTTGTCTTCTCTTTATTTTCTCATCCTCTGGAGTCTTTCCTTGGGGAATAGCAAGAGCTGTGCAAGAGCCTCCCAAAAAACAGTGAGAGAAGAGAAGGGGGAGGGAAGGAAAGAAGGAGAAAGAGCCACACAGAGATACATACAAAGGGGAGAGGAGGAAGAAAGAGAGGAAGGAGAAAGAGTGACAGAGAGAGAAAGGGGAGGAGGGGGAGGAGAAAGGAAGGAAGGAGAAAGAATGACGGGGGGAGGGGAGAAAGAGAAGAGGAGGGGAGAGGAGAGAAAAGAGAGGCTTTTAGTGTTTGTTAGCTTACATCCTATTTTTCATTTAGGTGATTCCCAGAAATGCTTTTGCTTTTATTGTCCATGAGCCTTATTTTTCAAGACATTTTGAATTGTACATTGTGAATATTTAGGAAGTTATTAATTAAAATCTATAACTTAACTGATTTATTATTAGTCATCTTCACATTTTCTATTAAGAGATGTACTCATACAAAAATATAAAGACTTTTTTGGCCTACCAGATTAAAAAAGAAAAAATGAGACTAAAAGGGCAAAAATGAATGTTGGTGAAGTAGGCATGAAATGGTAACTCATTGCTAAAAAGAAATTTCCTAGAAACACTGTTTAGAAATTTATTTGGTATATCTCAAAATTCTGAAAAATCTTAATACATCTGATAGTTCTACTTCTTATAGTTGGCTATGGAAATACTGATAGGTGCCAAAAAACTATATATAAAGATGTTATTAATATTATTTTTAAAAAGAAAAAATGTAAAATAACTTAAATTTCCCCAATAGGGGGCTCTCAATTTTATACAACCCACTCCTTACTATCTCCTATTCTTTCTAGTTTATTCACATTATAAAGTAGCTGAACCCTAATAATCCTTCCCTCTCTTCCACGCCCTTCCCCCTTCCCTCTATTGGGGAATGAACCCAGGGACTACACTGAGTTACACCACCAGCCCTACCTGCCTGCCTGCCTGTCCTTGAGAGACAGGGTCTCTCAAAGAGGCTGAGTTACCCAGGCTAGGTTCAAATCTGTGCTCATCTTACCTCAGCCTCCCAGAGTGCTAGAATTATAGATATCCACCACTACACCTGGCCACATTCCTCCTCTTTATAAGAATAATCCAGTGATTCTGACTTTTTTTTCATTTCCCTCAATCTATGATGTTCTCTCTTCCATCTATAAAAATATGTAATTTCCAATCGCTATGTACATTTCCCCTTGCTCCTCTCTCCCTTAGTTATGTATTTGCTTGTGAAAGTCTGGTTTCTCTTTCTGGAAACACCATCTATACCTATCATGGTAAATACAACCAAAGAAAAATAAAACCACGATGTTTATTTAAAGTAATAATCATTAAATTCAGCTGGACTCTTAATGTTTTCTATCAATAAAAATGCATTTTCTTAAACACTTGCTCTTGGTTTCTAAAGCACTATTTACCTGCATTTTGCCTACTTTGTTCCTTTCTCCTGAACTCCTTAACCTTTACATGTTGGCTTATTTTTGGGCTCAATTCTCTACTCTATTTTATAAACATTCATTCTTCAGGTAATCTCAACCATTCTCAAGGCTTAACATCATTCTGTGAGCAACTACCACATTTGTATTTGAGCCTTAACTCCAGATATAAATATTCAAGGGGTAACTTGAACATCTCCTACGTACTTCATTCTGAAAATAGCCAAAATTCCCCCTTACATCTCTTATAGTCTAATCTATTTCAGGTAATAAGCTTTCTAACTGTTCAAGCCAAAAAGATTGATTGCTGTCTCTTTCATATCTCTATATTCAATCTATCAGCTTTATCTTTAAAATCTATTCAAAATCCAACCACTTTTTAGAAGCCTAAATTAACATCCTCTTTTGCCGCTGCTCCCTGCTTTTGCTTAAACTTCTTGCAGTTTATTGTCAACAACCAGAAGGACGCAATGAAAACTGAAGTCAGATCTTGTCCTCCTCTTCTATAAAACCTCTAACAGCTCCCACCTCACCGGAGTCAGTGACCTTACCTTATCTGCAGCCTGCCTGTTTTACTTCCACTCATTTTTCTCATCAATCATGTTGCCCATTCACAAAGCCTCCTTACTATTCCTCCTCAGGTACACTCCTACCCAGGTTTTCTGCACTTCTTCCTAGCTAGCTGGCTATAGCCAGTTCCTGACTCCTGTCAACTCCTTCAGGTCTTTATGTAAAAGACAACTGGTCAAAATTTGAACACTACCATTTTATACTCTCTTTTCCCTGAAGCACTTTTTTCTCCTAACCACTATCATTATCTAGAATACATTTTAATGTTGTTTATTGTCTGGTTTTCATTCTGGAATGTAAATCCATACAGGCAGTATGGACTACAGGTAGTATAGCTCAAGTGCTAGAGGGCTGAAGATGTAGCTCAGGCAACCAAGCATGAAGTACTGGGTTCACTACCTAAGGCCACAAAAGAAAGAAAGAAAGAAAGAAAGAAAGAAAGAAAGAAAGAAAGAAAGAAAGAAAGAAAGAAAGAAAGAAAGAAAGAAAGAAAGAAAGAAGAGAGAGAGAGAGAGAGAGAGAGAGAGAAAAGAAAGAAAGAAAGAAAGAAAGAAAGAAAGAAAGAAAGAAAGAAAGAAGAAATCAAGCACTTAGAACAGTTTTTGAGCATGTGGTAGGCGCTATAAGTTATATGTTAAATGAATACATTATTGAATAAATTATGCTATTGTGCTCTGTTTAAGTATTATAAAATTAATCATTTTTAATGAAAAGTTTACAGTGCCACAGAAAAATGGACACTCAAATCTTCTTACACTACAAATATATCAGTGTTTGCTGAAAAACAGTAATATACACACAGACACACACACATGCACACATGCACACACAGGTCTAAGAATAACATAAATCAAGAGTTCAGATCCCTGCCTTTCAGTGTTTCCTGGCAGTTTTACCACTGGCACATTTGAGGTTTCTTCACTCAAAAGTTAAGATCACTTTTGTGAGGCAACTGTAAAAATAAGATATAAAGAGTGTGAAGAATCCATAGTATATTAAAATGTTTGTTTTTTGTTTTGAGATAGGATCTTGCTACACAGTTAATGCTGGCCTTAAACTTCCTATGTAAACCAGATTGGCCTCAAACTTAGGGCAATCCTCCTGCCTCAGCCTCCCGAGTGCTGGAATTATAGGTATGTACCATCATGGTCAGCTTATATGAAGTATTAAATAAATGTGAGCTTTAATCCCACACATATGCTGCTAAATAGAATTCTTGGACAACCTAGATAATATTGTATTTTCCTTTTTAGGCAAGACAGTGGATATATCAATGTTTTTATATTATTCTCTGCCTTTAATCATATCTGAAATAGTTCATATTTCTTAAAATTGGAAAAATAACAAAATAAAAAATAGAAATAGGAAAACACATTTAACTTCTGGCTAAAAACCAATGAAAATTTCTAATATCTATTTGTATGGCTGTCAATCTCTTTCCCAAAGCATAAATTTCAGTATGAAAATTACATTACCAGTCTTAAGTACAGTGAAGGATCAAGATTTTTCTTGTTTAAAGTTTTGTGGGTTGCTCTAATATAAACTAGAATTTGAATATTCCTCACCTCCTTTCTCTCAGTAGATTAGAAGATACTGAAAAGGATATTCTATCAACAAAAATAAAGATTATCCTCATGAAGCCATTACAAGACTCACTAGGTAGCTAAGTAACCCACACTGGGCTAGACTTTTAATCTTCCCGCCCCAGTCCCCAGGGTACTAAGAGGATAAATATGTACTACTATACCTGGCATTAAAATCTTACATTACTTTTAAAGAAGAGGTGGAAAAAAACTTAAAAGTCATAACTTGAACAGTGAACTCAATGACAGATGTAATAATTAGAACAGAAGGTAACTACCCAAAGGTCTTAGAACTTTAACTAAAATTTAATTAAAGATAACAGACTTCGCAACACCCTGGGCTAATTTTACACTTCTATATCCAAACTTCATGTGATATGTTATCACACCATTTGCTTGTGAAAAAGAAAGGTACAAAATTATCACCCTGGAGGCATCTGAGAAAGACCTAGACAAGGCAAGAAGGCACTAGTTTCAAGGCTGTGTTCCCCAGCACCATAAAAAAAAAACAAACAAAAACCTTAAGAAAGCACTAATTTAACAGACCTGAGCCCTTGAAAAAGGACCTGCAGGGAAAGGAGGGAGTGTGAGGTAAGAAGTGGCAATTGCCACAGTACAACAAGGTTCAATTAAAAAATGGTTAGTGGTCACCCGAGCATGACCAAGATAAATTATCAGATCCAAGTCAAAAACCAGTTACTCTCAAAGTAAAAACAGTACAGTCATTCACAAACCACTTTGGTTTTGTCCTTTAGGGGACTTGGGAATGATGCAAATGGAATTAGAAAGAACCATATGAAAATAAGACTGTAAAGATGAAATCGATACTTTTGAGAGGAGTATACTTGATTAATTCCACTAATTTATTAACTTCTTTTTTCCAAATTCTTTTCTATAAATAATTTTATGCTACCTCTCTGAAACACATAGTGCTATAATCTAGATCCTAAATATGCCCCAAAAGTCCATGTGTTGAAGGTGTGGTCCCTAGTGGAGCGTGTTCAGAGATGGTGCCTTTGGGGAGTGATTGAATCATGAGGGCTCTGATTATAAGGTATTAATTCAATCACAGTCACAGTTCAATGGATTGGCTTTATTATAAAAGTCAGTTCTTTCTTTCCTTGTGATCATGGGACGAGCAGTGTGGCTATACCATATGCTCCCCACCACAATGCTCTGCTCTACCACAGACTTATAGCTGTAGGGCCAAACAACCATGAGACAAAACAAAACTTTTCTCTTTTAGGATTTCTCTCAGGTAATGTGCCACAGTGACAGACAATTACTACTGTATTTAAAGGAATTTTGTCATGCATATGAACTAAAACTTTACCCCCAAAACAAAGTTTTATTTTGTTTTGGAGACAAGGTCTTACTATGCAATTCAGGCTGGCCTTGCACTCACTTTGCAGCCCAGGATGGCCTCAAACTCACAGTGATCCTCCTGCCTCAGCCTCCCAAGTACTGGGATTATTGGCTTGCATCACTACTCCCAGAAAAATAAAGTATTAAAAAAAAAAAAAACAGGCTGAAGTTTGCTATGGATCTTTTTTCTGAAAATGTCTGAAAATGTCTTTTGGTTTTTCTATACCCATATGACTTAATTCCATAAGAAATTTCCTCAAGAGCAAGGATTGTTCATAGAACTGATTCCCCTTGCCAGGAACATAGCATGGCAAAATCAACAGGATGGCTTCTCCATCCTCAAAGGGGTGAGGTGGGCCTCAATGGGGCTGGTGGGGGTTTGGTTTGAGAAAGGGCCTTCCCCTAGAGTCTAGGCTGACCTTGAACTCACTATGTAGCCCAGGCTGGCTCAAATGTGTGACCCTTCTACTTTAGTCTCCCAAGTGTTGGGATTACACATATGTACTACCATGCATCACCCCCATCTTTACAGTCTGGCTATGTGGTTCCAAATATTCATTATGTGTGGTAACGCATACTTTCTGCCTGCTCGTAAGGATGGGATACATTTTACTTTCAGTAGATTGAAGGCAGTGATATAATATTGCCCTTATGCATGATATTTAACAGAAAAGCAAATGGCAGAGTAGCAACTGGGTGATGAAAAAAAAAATGTGTAGGGCAGGGGACATCTAAAGACATCCTTTCTCTATGAAAAACACAGAGCCAGGTGTGGTATGCACACCTGTAATTTCAGCACTTGGGAGGCTAAAGCAGGTGGATCACTACAAGTTTGAGGTCAGCCGGGGCTACATAGTGAGTTCAAGGCCAGCCTCAGTGAGACCTGTCTCAAAAAACAAACAAAAAACAAAAGAAAGAAAAACTGTCTCACAGTGAGACCTGTCTCAGAAAACAAACAAAAAACAAAAGAAAGAAAAACAGAAATATTGTTTTCTGCCAGACATGGTGGTGATTCCAGCACTCAGGAGGCTAAGGCAGAAGGATCACTACAAGTCTGAGCCAGCCTGGGTTACACAAAAAGATAAGACAAGACAAGGCATACTGATTTCATTGGTAAGGTATAGGAGTGCAAATAAAGCATCTACAAAGAGGGATGACAGTGCCGAGGAGACAGAGGATTCACATAGAAAAACAGGAAACTGTCTCTCAAAAAACTTTTGAGAAAGACCAAGGCAAAAAAGAGCACTAGGTTAAAGAACCCATCCCCTTGTAAAAGGGACTCTGGGAGCAGAAGGAAGTAGCATTTTATAACAATGCTCAATTAACAAATTGTATACAGGTAGTCTTCTGATATCTTGAAAGGTCCAAGTCAAAAATCAGACACACTCAAAAAAATTTTTAAAAGGCAGCAAAGAAGTTATTCAACAGAAGCCATTTTATTTGTGGCTTTTTTTTTTTTTTTTGGAGAGAAGATAAGATTAGAGATTGGATCAGCTAATGAAGAGTATATAAATTATCACCCACTCATCATTCTCATCCAGCAGCATTACGTCAAAAGCCAAAAAACTTCCAAAATGCCAGGCATGACAGTGACAAGGATGTTCAATTTAAGAACTCCTTGATTTACAAAAGATACAGAAAAGAATGTTAGGATACATACAGGATATTTATACATCCTCCAAATTTAAAAATCTACCTTTCTCCCTGAGAAGTACTCTGAATCATAACCTTTGCTTAGATAAGATAAGGCCGAGTTAGTCAAAGCTCCTGGCACTCTCAGGCAACCATAATTAATTAGTCTGCCACAGATCATCTGCTGCTAGTTTCAGAATACAAAGTGTTAGAGATTATCTGCTCTGCCAAGATTACAATTAATGTTAAGAGGAATGTAATTATATCGCCCATGGAACTTTTCTCTCCTCAGGAGCCACTGACAAATCTATTCTTTTTCACAATAGAATGAAAGTCATTTCAGTCACATTATCTTACTTTTAGAAAATACCTATTTTCAACTTTACTACAGAAGGGTGGTCAATAAATAAGTTTTATTTCTAAATTTACTGCAGATGGCAATAAGAGATAAACATGACCTAATATCTAGTGCCAATTAACAGACTTCCACCAACTTCTCTTTAGCACCTAAAAAAGCTTACTTTAATTTCAACTTGCTCTTCCATTTCTTTAGTTTTTATTGTAGTGTATTCTTTTTCAAGCCTAAGAAGAAGAAGAACAAGAAAGTTAAAGGTATGTTTTCATTCAAACAACACCCACTAATTATAAAATTGTAAAATATAAATTAATATAAAATACATTTTTTAGTTTCTTAAGATTACTACTTAAGATATTTATTACTTAAGATATTTAATATGAGATATTTAATATGAGAAAAATGAATAAAAAAGATATTTAACATGAGAAAAATGAATAGTTTCATGGGTCATTACCAAAAAAATTAGTTTACAAATCACTAAAAGTCATTCAAAAATAAAGAAGTGAATTTATAAAACACCTACACAAAACTGAGTTTATAGACTCTACTGAACCCTATACTTACAAAAGAATCAATTTTCCTTTTCCATTAAATTTGAACACAATTGTAGGGCTGGATGGGGTTTTAACCATAAAAATCCTGGTACTTGCACTGTCTTAAAATATTTTTTGAGTTTCAAAAAACAAAAAAACAAAAACAGGAAACCAACTTAAGACAACTCTTCCTTACAGAAGCTTCAACTAAAATTGCAGAAGTAATGAGGCAAATATAAAAATCATCAGAATGCCACAGTAAGTGCCACAGGCAAGAAACACTAGTGAGTACTAAAAATTAGTGGACTGAATAACCTTATGTTGTATTATGAATAACCTTAAGTTGTATTTCCTTTAATGTTTAGAAAGTACTGACAAAAACCAGTAAATTTATAGTGCCAAATCATAATAGATAGCACTTAAATTAACTGATCAAGATTTCAGTCATAATAAAGCACATTTAATATGCAGCCCTGTAAAGATGTCTTGAGAAAAGGCTCTCACTGCTGGATACCACTTAAAAATGTTCATCCTCAAAGTAAGAAAAAAAATTATTTAAATCAACCAAAACCAAATTAAAGGATCTTCTACAAAATAACTGCCCAGCTTTGTTCAGAAGCATTAAGAAAACAGAAAAGAGGTCAGGGCTATGTTGTGGTGGTACACGCTTATAATCCCTACACTCAGGAAGCTGAAGCAAGAGAACTGCAAGTTTGAAGTCTGCCTGTAGTATACAGCAAGTTTGAAGCCAACCTGGATCATATAGGAGGAGCAAGACTCTGTCTCAAAATTCTTAAAATAATAATAAGGTGTCAGGATCAGTAGCACACACTCATAATCTCAGTTGCTCTTGGGAGGCTGAGGCAGGAGGATCCATTGAGCCCAGGAGTTCAGACCAGCCAAAAAAGCATAGTAAAACTCCATCTCAGAAAACATTGATAACTGTCACTGCCTGATGGTGAGTAAAACATGACAAATAAATGCAATATACTATTTTTCCATCACTATTATAAGTTATCTTTTTAAAAATGTATAGGTCAAAAATTAGTTCCATCAAATTATTTTTTATCTTGCACACAACCAAATTCACTACAAGTATCAACCAGACCAGACTTCAAATAATTTAAAGCTATTTTCAAAGATCAAATTATTGCCAGGCGTAGTAGTGCACTCTTGTTATACCAGCACTCAGGAGGCCGAGGCAGGAGGGTCATTGCAAATTCGAGACCAGCCTGGGCTACAAAGTGAGCCCAAGGGCAGCTGGAAGTACATATTGAGACCTTGTCTCAAAAAAGAAAAGAAAAAAAACAGAAAAAAGAAAGAAAGATCAATCAAATTCTTCAAAGGACAAAAACCTATTGCCATACGTATCATCACAGTTACCTCACAACAACTTGGTATACATTGCTACACCTATTCTGAGGCTTATAAACTTGCCTACTGTTGCTATACTACAATGACTCGTATTAAGAAATGTAACCAAAAGAATTTATAAAAGATTCCAAAAATTTCAAAATATTTTTAACAATGGTTGCATTGTTAAAACAAGTACACAGCTTTTGAAAATGAACACTTTGAAGAAGTTATTGTTAAATATTATGTGAAAATGTCATCATAACTCACTCACCTAAAATAAAGTACTAGGAGTCATCACTTAATCCTTGCTCTACAATTCAAGAAAACAAACATGTTCAATTCAACCTTCCTAACAATGCCCTAAATCCATTACTACTTCATCTCCACTAACAGTGTTTTTTAGTTCTTTATTCTCCAATAGTTTCAGATTTCCAAAAAGTTGTGAAGATGGTAGTTTCCATGTACTTCATTCTGCTATCCTGTTATATAATAGATTGTTATACTGCTACAATTAATGAACCAATATGAACACATTATTAACCAAAATTCACACACAGATTTCATTAGTTTTTACCTAACATCTTTTGTCTGTTCTGAGATACCACATAACATTCAGCTGTCATGCCTCCTGAGTCCCCTTTTGGCAGTGATGGTTTGTTTTTGATGACCTAGAGAGTGTTGAGTACTAGTCAAGTATTTTGTAGAATGTCCCTCAAATGTGATATCTCATGTTATTCTTATGATTATATTGGTGTTAATGTCTTTGGGAGGAAAACTAAAGAGATTAAGTCCCATTTTCATCATACAGTAAGGGTACAAACTCTCTCAACTGTATGTCAATATTGACATTGGTGCCGATATTGATAATGAGTTGGATCACCTGGCTGAGGAAGTGCTTGTCAGTTACTATTTTCCCCATTCATTAAAAACTGTTCTTAGGCTTTCACTGTGGTTTGTCTAAATCATTAGAAGAAATTTGTAATTATGCACTCCACTGGCAGTTTTACAACTGAATCTTCTCTGCAACCTATTATTAAAACGGTCTTTTAAAAATGTTGGTTTGAATCATGTCACTTCTAGAGTTATCCTACAAGGTGATACCCATTAATTTTAGACCAAATTTCCACGGTTTCCAAAGCTCTTTTAGAAATGACATATTCCGGAACAGCAGCAGGGAAGGACCATATAGGCGGGAATGATTTTGATGACCTAAGGAAAGAAATTCTCAAAGAAGTATGGGAATATGTCAAAAGGGCAGAGCAGCTAGACTGAAGAGGTTTCCACTGAACAAACTGGAGACAATTTGATATAGTAATGGGTCATAATTTACTGAGTAAGAATCTATGAATTCACACTGAGATGCATGACTGAATGAATGGAGGAAGGACAAAGCATTTCCCTACAGTAGAATGCCACATCATAAGTAAAGAAAGAATACAGTGAGCAAATAATAAATGGGGCCAGGGGTATAATTCAGTGGCACAGTGCTGCCTGGCAAATACAAGATGCTGAGTTTGAGTCCCAAAAAGAAAATAATAAATGGGTATAAAATTGGTAAGGAAAATCTGGTAAAGGAAGAGGATTAAAATTACATAATCTCAAAGTATCTTGTTACACATTACTTATTAATTACAAGAAATGAAATAAATTTACAGTAGTGAAACCTGGCAGGTACCAGCCTAATGAAGTAGTTGAAGCAACAAAAATGCACAACTGAAATCTCATTAAGAAAACCTCAGAAAAACTCAAACTTCATAATTTTCTGCAAAGTAACAGGCCAGTACACTCTTTACATCAATGTCAAGTTGGGTGTGATGCACATGCCAATAATTGCAGCATCCTGGGAGGTAGGAGAATCACAAGTTCGAACTAGCCTAGGCAACTTACTCACTTAGTGAGACCCTGCCTCAGTATTTAATAAATGAATAAATAAATGGCTAGGGATGAAACACTGATTAAATGGATAACTACACAAAATACATGATTTTGGACTAGGAACATGGACCAAGAGGTGGCACTGGTGGAAAGATGAAATTGGGGAGATGGCTATAAAAAATACTGTTCAGTCAAATGATAAAGTTCAAATATGTGCTATGTATAGTAGTACCGCTATAATTTCCTTACTTTCATTAATTACTATGTTTATGTTTAAAAAAAGCTCTTGTTCTTTGAAAATACACATTTGAGCAATTAAGGATAAAAGACACAATATCTCAATCTACTCTCAAATGGATCCTCAAAAATGTGTATGGGTTTTCCTTATACAAACACTAATATTGGTATCTATGAGAAAGAAAGGGTAAGAAAGTAAATGAGGCAAACTGTAAGCAACTGGTGGATCTAGGTAAAGAGAATATAAAAATTCTTTGTACTATATCTCTGATTTCATTGTCTCCCATACTCTTACTTACCTATGCTATTCCAAAGACACTAACTTTCATGCTGATCCTTGAACATATAATTTACACATCCTTGTCTCAGGCTTTACACTTACATCTCATTATGGAAACACTTCCCAAAGACAGTCACATAGCTACTTCTCTCACCTCCCTTAGGTGTCAATTCAAATGGTACTTTATCAGCCCATATGCCTATATCTGCATGCCCTATATAAAAGAGCAGCCCATCATTCTGTGTTTCATCCTGCTTTGCTTCCTTTATGGTACTTTCATTGACTGGCATAACACCTATGTTTGTTTTGTATCAGTGTGCTACATTTCTGTAAGTTCCATATCAGCATAGAGTTTCTGTTGTACTCACCACATAACCCTAGCAATCAGAAACAAAGGTCTTCAAAATTATATGTAGGTAGAGTCATGGTGACAGAGACAAGAGAACTGCCATGAGTTCATGCCCAACATGAGTTTGAAGGTTAGCCTGGATTATGTAGCAAGACTCTTTTTGAAAGAAAAGAGAGAGAGACAGGCAGACAGACAGACAGACAAGAATAAAGAGAGAGAGAAAGACAAAAGAATCCACTCAGGTATCATCTCCAGAAGAAAATATGAAATGTGGTTTGCCATCTTCCTACCCCACCATATTCATGGTCTTTGTATTTTTCTACTTGTATTTGTTAAAAGAAGATTTCCTCATATTCATTTTAAAAGATTCTAAAATTATTTTTACCCAGTTTATGTAGTCACACAGGATGCAATTCGTGTGTGATTTAAAACTTTCCACTGACTTTAAATGATACTTAGGTAATTTCTGAACTGATATTCTATGACCTAACAGGCAGGGACAATGCTATTGTCATTAAAACAATGAGTAAAGTTAATTTTGTTATTAAAAGTCTGTCTTCATTTTTGAACTCACATAAATGTGTTAATACTGTCCCATGATCACCATTTTACTTTTGAATTTGAAATGTAAGGCAGTCTTCGTATTTGTTAGCTGAATGAAATAGGAAGTTGTCCTATTCAATTTTTCTTACTTTGTTTTACCAGAAGACACTCCCACAGGATCAAGGCACTCTAAAATTGATCCTTTGGTGCCCTAGAGAATTTTTACAACCCAAAGCGATGTACCATAGTAAGATTTGGAATGGGTGGCAGGTTTGTCTTTCTTCTATAAAGTAGGAAAAGGTAGACCATAAGAGGGTAGGTAGAATAAAGAACAAAGAAAATTCTACCAGAAAAATATAATCAAACAGATAAGTGTTAGGAAAGAATTTCATGCTCTGAACCATTTCCTGACCTCAGAAGACTGTATAAACCACTTTAAAGACATATGCCTTAGGCACCTCTTCTACATTATATTAATAAGCTATCATACTGGCATCAATCTTTGTCACTGATAGATACAAATCTTTGATATATATTCCAAGTGTGGTACTTAACAAAAATGGGTGAGACTTGTCTTTTAATACTGACAAAGGATTACTATCCATAATATACATGAACAACTACTGAGCATTAAGAAATAGATATACTACAACAGAAAGGGGAGGGGAAAAAACAGAAGAAATTCATGAGGTCAATAGATATAAAAAGATACTGAGTCTTACTAACAATCAGGTGAAAGCAAATTAAATCCAAAATTACATATTTTTATATTGAATAAATTAGCCAAAATTAAGAATATTAATCAGATGCTGATGACAAAGTAGAATACTGAGGGTTTTTACACATTGCTGGATAACATAAAAAATTAGTACCACTTTGGCAAATATTTTAATTATGCCTCGCTTATTCGGCAGCCAAGGAATCCTATTCTTAAATATGTATCACAGAAAAATTCTTATAGATACTCACAGCATTTTAATAGCAAACAAATCTAAAATGTCTCAAATGGTCACTAGGAATAGTTATACTCTGTATCAAAATCAATTAAATATAGAGCAATGAAAAATAATGAACTACTCCACACACAAAAAACCAGTGAACTGTATCAACATAAAGTAAATAAAAAATAAATGCAAGTCACAAATTATACAAAATAATACAATCTTTGTAGTGCTCAAAAGTAAGCATAATGACAAGTACATAAGACTATTTCTAAAAAGGAAAAGAATGAGTGATGAATCCAAAGCTCAGGAGAGAAATTCCTCTTGCAGAGAACACATAGAGTGATAGGTTCATGAGCAGGTACTTCTTTATGCTTCATACTACATTTAACTTTATTTCATCAATATACAAAAAGTTTTAAAAGGAGTAAGTGATTAAATATAAACCAAAGCAAATGTATCAAATAAATGATTAAGAAAAAAAAAACCATTGGACTTACACTTGGGGAATAATTACTTCTTAACATCCCAACTGCTACCCCACCCTAACCCAAGTTTTCATTATTCTCTTACCTGTATTATTTGAGCACTTAATAACTTTTCTCCTTCATTCAACCCTGACCTTACCTTCTTCATGTCTATTCTCCAAACAGTAGGGTGAGCTATAAGATTTTCCATTTCCTCTCCAACCCATATTTCCTACCTCCTTCCTCTTAGCCTACTCTGCTCCACTAACCCCAGCCACAGTGTCTTTGGCCACATGTCTGACTCCATGCCTTTATACAGCTTGCCTTCTACACCTGGAAATTTTGGGCATTTCCTGGTTTGGTTTGGTTTGGTTTGGTTTGGTTTGGTTTGATTTCTTTCAGTACTCAGAAATTGATCCAAGGTCTTGCTAAATCACTAAGTTGCCCAGGCTGGGCTTTGACTCACAATCCTCTTTCCTCAGCTTCCCAAAGTGCTATGATTACAGGTGTGCAAATAGCTATCACACCCAGCTGCAGACTGTCTTCCTTCATGACACCTATCATTACCTGATATAATTTTAATTTATGCCTCACCATATAGAATGTAAGCCTCATGAGAAATTATAAATCTACTATTTTATTTCTGGCACTTCAAACGTCATCAAGTACTGAGTACTAAAGAAATTTTTCTCACCAGGAATGGTAGTACATGCCTATAATCCCAGCACTCTGGAGGCTGAGGTGGATGATCACTATGAGTTCAAGGCCAGCCTGGACTGCACAGTGAGACCATCTCAAAAAAAAAAAAAAAAATGGTTGCAGGGCTGGAGGTATATGTAGCCTAACAGTGGTAAACCCCATTCAAGTGAAGTGGGTGGCCCAAAAAATAGGCACAGAGGAAGAAAAAAAGCAGAAAAAGAGGGAAAAAAGCAACAAGAGTCAAAGGGAGAAAAGGAAAAAATGGTTCAGATATTACCCTGAATTAACATTTATGTTTTGTGGTCATTGTTACTGTTGTTTTGTTTTTCTTTCAGTAGTAGAAACAACCCAAAGCCAGATGTGGTGGCACATACCTGTAATCTCAGTACTCAGGAGGCTAAAGCAAGAGGATTACTGTAAATTCAAGGCCAGCCTAGGCTACAAAATGAGTTAAAAGCCAACCTGAACTGCACAGCAAAATCCTGTCTCAAAAAAGACAAAATGAAAGAAACAAACAAACTGAACTCAAAGCCTTCACACTAAACTACATCCCTCCCAAGTTCTTTTTACTTCTAGAAAAGGATTCACCATTGCCCAGGCTGGTCTTAAACTTAATATACTCTTACCTCAGCATCCCAGATTGCTGGGATTACAGGAATGCATTGCTGTGCCCAGCAGAAAATGTTTAGTCTTGATCTAATTAAGCCTTTACATTTACCTTTTAGTTTACAAAAACTCATGAGAAAATAAAAACAACCATGTGGAAATAATTACTATATAAATCTTAATCTTAGTCTTCTTATAAATGACTAGTTCTCATCAACAAATCAGTATTTCAAAAAGAAAGCTTAAAGCTGGAAATAACAATATGCCCCTGTAGTCCCAAGTACTTAAAAGGCTGAGGCAGGAAGATGGTTTGAGCCCTGGTGTTCAAGATCAGAACAGTGATAATATGAATAAGGAAGCAAAAGACTAGAAACTGGAAGTTTGATAAGTATGATAAATGAAAATTTAAACAATGGATTGTAAAGGTGATAAGATCTAAAAAGAAGGGCTGGGATATAACACAGCTGCACAGTGCCTGCCTGGCAAGCAAGAGGTCCTGAGTTCGATGCTTGGTACTGAAAAAAAAATAACCAAAAAAGATCTAAAAGAGAACCAGTTAGCAGGAAGACCTGAAGAACCCTCATCCTCAAGTTTCCTTCTTTCCTCTCATTCCCTTTCTTCTCTTTCTTTCTTCCCTTTCTTTCTCCAGCACTAAAAAAAAGAGCACAATCATTCATATATATCAGCCTGGTATTTATTTTATAAATACCAGGCTGCTAACTCCAGTCAACATGGAAAGGAAGGGAGCAGGTGTTTAAAGGTAACACACAGTGTACTAAAAACCACTATTAAGAGCAGTGTGACATTAACTTATTTATACTAAAGTCAATAATAATACCACCAAATAAAATTCTGTAACTTTAAGAAAAAAAATGTACTTATCACTAGAATGAGAACATAAAATACTTACTTTTTCATTTTTTTTGAGTTGTATTTTACTTGGTAAGCTGCTAGGATTAATTTGTCTGGACCACCATCAAACTGGTGTGGAATGACCTTCTGAAAATGCTACGATACAATGAAAGAAAAATAACTGAACCATTTAGTGCCACTAAGTGGCTATTAACTAATTAATAGTGAAATCTAAAAGCATACAAGAGATCATAAACTGACTTACCTGTAACATCCCTTCCATGTCAAGTTGCATTAATTCTGTCTGATTCATTTGAAGAAGTGCTAATCCTACTCGAAACACTATTTCTAAACCCTGATGAAACAAATTAAATGAAACCAAATTTGTTTTACTCTTCATCATCAAAAACAAATCACTCAAAATAACACTAAGATAAACATTTAGGAATCTAAACTAAGGATTGGTAAACACTTTCTGTAAAGAGCCAGATAGCAAACATTTTAGGCTTGGTGAGCCATCTGGTCTCTGCCACAATGATTCAACTGTGCCTCCATAGCTCAAAAGCAAATACAGACAACACACAGAGTAACAGGCAAGGCTGCATTCCATAAAAACTTTATTTATAAAAACAGCTGACAGGACAGATTTGTCATGAAAATCATAGCAGATCAATAAGTGACCTGCAGTTTTTCAACTCCAGTCCACAAGTAATTTAGATAAATTATATCCCAAGATGTACTTGGTAACAATTAACATTTGGTTTAGAGAACAGAAGACAAAGGATCACTGACAATGTGTTCACAGACTAAAATAAAATTATACTAATATTACTATTTATTTAAATACCAGATGTACTGCAACAATATTAACTATAACGCAAATTTTACCTCTCATAACTCTCACTGTACCAGTGAGGAAATGATAAACAAGTTTAAGAGGGATGGCTCTCTTCACTGCCTATGCTTCAATTCTGTTTAGTATAATCACATATGTGTGCATCACTGGACAAGCTCCTAAACCTTCTCAGCTTCCTGATCTATGAATTACAGAATAAACAGAGATAATGACAGTTATCTACCTCAAAGGTCTCTAACAACGTTTACATGAGATTTTTCATATAAGCAGTTTATACGGGGCCAAGGATTCCTTATTCCTCCCTCTACTGCCCTGTTGTAATTAGCTTGATGAGTCTTTTGCTCACCTCTTGTTCTTAGCCTGCTCATTACTTACCTCAGACATAAAGATATCAAATATCCTTGTTGCAATTGGTAGTGGAAATGTTGTAAGAAAGATAGTCAAAAACCAGGATGATGCATACATTGAGGTATGAAAACTCTGAGACTGAAAATGTACAAAAAGCTCAGGAAGATGTTCCTGGAGGGAAGAAAAGAATTAGTTAAAGCCAGATGTGGTGGCACATACCTGTGATCCTACCAAAAAGAAAAAAAAAAATTAGTTACAACATTAGTAAACACTAAATTAGTAAAATTTAGTGTTTTAAATCATATCATTATGATTAGCCAATACAAAACCCAGATAAAACCAAATACTGTCTGGCAGGGTGGTATATTTGTATAATCCTAGTTACTCAGGAAATTGGGCAACACAGTAAAAACCCAAAAAGAATGAGGAGAGAGAGAGAGAATGAGAATGAGAATGAATGGGGGGAGAGAGAGAGAGAGAATGGGGGGGGAGGGCCAATTAAGCATAATACCAAACTGACATATTCAGTATTGTAGCTACTATCTGGTAAGACAAGGTAAGGATGTAGACTTGGACTTTTGAATACAGTGTATCTGTAACATCTGATTAATAAGAAAAACTGACTTATAGCCACATTATATTTAAACCAAGTACCCATTCAACTATAAACACCATTTAGTGGTCATGTGACACAATGTTTGTATTTGCTTAATTTTGTTGGTGGGTACACAGCTGTCTGATATTCTCTAACCTTTGCTGTAACCTGCATTTCTTCTTTCTTTCTTTTGACACAGGGTGTCACTATGCTGGTCTTGAACTCACTATGTAGCCTAGGCTGGCCTTGAACTCACGGTGATCCTACTGCCTCAGCCTCCTGAGTGCTGGGATTACAGATGTGTGCTGCTATATATAGCCATGTAAAAGATATTTCCAAAAAAAATTTAAAGAAAAGAAATGCTATACTAAAAAATCTTTAGGTACCACCTACCATTGATTATCTATTTTTATCTTCTTATGGAACAAGAAAAATATGCAAATTACAGGTACTACAGTAATTCAAAACTTATATCATCTGTTTTACATATCTCACCCTTTCCACCACACAAAAGAAAGAGTACTACATAATTCCTACAGGTAAGACCACCAGGAAAAGGATAATCAACTGAGAATATTTACACCATTGTATTAAAGAAAATGTGCTAAAATTGTTCATATCATATAAAAATAAAACCCAGAAAGGGTTTCAAAGGTACTTTGAAGGTACTTTATATTTCAAAGGTATTTTGATTTGGTTTTGATTCTATTCCTATTTTCTCCATCCTCATACATACCAAACATTTGACTCTTAAACTATCAACATAAAATGATAGAAATATTATGCCCCCCAAAATACTACAGACTATCAAAAAGCAGGTTAAAAAAAAAATGAAAGCAAAGGACAGGACTGAAAGAGACATTACAGACAGTTATGAAATAAATGAACTGATCAATACCAGTGTCATAAAGCCCCTGTTCGGAGTTCAGACTAGATTAACAATAATAAGATATAACAGGAGGTAAGGAAATTTATGTGTGCATGCAGTAAGTTACAGTACATCTGGCAAAAATGCTTAAGGTTTAAATAAGGAAACTGCAGCCAAGTTCCAAATGTATTTTACCTGCAGATTGCACCTCACTGAGAAGTAGGCCCAGTGCTAGCTAGGGCTTGAGTCTATTTGTCACCCCAAAGCCTCATGCAGCCATAGGTGGGGATTTTTTCAGAGGTGGCTGAATCTAGAGTGTGTGATACTGGAATTGATTCATGATACAATACTAGCTTCAAGGGCACTAGGATTGAGGGTGTGAGTGGCACCCACCCAAAATAGTCTGGATAAGATAAAAGAGGCAAAAACATGCTGTTAAGGTCCCTTGCTTACTGGCTTTTGCTGTTTTCTGCTTGCCATTGAACTGGTTCTCCTCTGTGATGCTCCTCTGCTAAGCTACCCTGCCTTGGAGCTTGCCAAATGTGGACTGAACTATGGGCTAAATAAACCTTTTTATTCCTTTAACTTTGGGTGTCAGGTATTTATTTTGTCTCAGCATGAGGAAAGTAACGAAGACACCCAGTCACATATTAAATGACCAATGAATGATCATGTGATTAGAGTACCAATCTTTCTCAACTGCTTTAATATTTCTAACATTAAATTTGCTAAGATGTCACTCAGATAAAGATGACAAAGATACAAAACTGCACTTTTACCTGTATCATGCATTCAAACTGGTACATACAAAGGCCCAATTCTGCCATACTTGGTTTAAAAAGTTCACGAAGTCTATAGTCTTGCATTAATTTAACAAATACACAGAAAGCTTCTTCTTCTGGCATCTGCATTAAAAGAAAAAGTTAACACAGGTTACTGTTTTGTGATGCACAAATTAGCCAAATTATATTTAACCCAAGTACCTATCTAACCATAAACAGTACTTTGAATGCCACATGAAGCAATGTCAAGAGGAACTGACTAATAAGAGTCAGGAGGTTTAAGGTTCCCATTCTGAGAATGAAAAGTCAGACTAATCTTACAGCCTCAGAGACTAACTTCCTCAGTTTGCTTAATTCATCAATTCAACCAACAAATACTCATTTAGAGTATATATATATATATATATATATATCCATTTTATATATATATATTAGGTTAAAATGCTATGGAAAAATCAGTTACATAAGAGGCAGTGCTGGGGAGACACTGCTATTTTTGTAGGTCAGGGAAGGTCTCTTCAAAAGGTAACATTTGAGCAAAATCCTGAATGAAGTGAGGCAGCATCTGAGAAAAGAACACTCCTAGAAGATAGAAGAGTATAAAGGTCCTAAGATACAATCATTTTGGCATGCTCAAGGAACAGCAAACAGGAGACCAAACACCAAACAAGCATGATGAAAATAAAATCTATGTAAGAACTCCTTAGAATATGCCAAACAAAAGAATGAAAATGTAATGAAATCTGATTATATTTATATTGTTCTACAAACAAAAAGTAGTAATTATGTTATGAGGAGAGGTTAGGTTCTGGAAGAGAAATAACAGGCAACCAAAATATATAGGCTTTAGAGGTCATCATATGATTTTTGGCTTTCACCTTAAGTAACATGAAAAGTCTTGAGGATACTGAGAGGTGATCTTATAACATTAACTGTTAAAAAGAACTTACAAAATAAGTTTTCAGATGATCCTTATTTGGGATTTTAAAGTACTAATTACAATAACACCCAAAAATCTCTAAGGTAACCGTTGCAAATGACTATACATTATTCCTGCCTTCAACACAGCCGTGGGTCAGGTTAGCTCAGTGGCAGCTTAAGAGACAAAATATTATTTTTGTCTTGTAGCTAAAATGTGGCTCTCCTCTTCAGTAGTTACTTTCTCTCCCAGAGTATTGGAAAGAGCCAATGGTTTGCAAGATATTATATCCCCCCTTTAAGTGCAAGGTCAAGAGTTCAATCTGCAGTACCAAAAAAAACCAAAAAACAGAAACAAAAACAAAACAGCACTATGGACAGAAACCAAGAGTTACTCTTGACAAAACCCACACTTCTTCTAACCAATATGGCCACAATTCTGCCTTAAAGATCATCTCTTTAAACCCTATGAATTCCTCCAGTCCCAAGGTTTTATGTCAGCAAGTAGCCCAAGATCCCAGATCTCCTAACCCTATATAGTTCTATTATTCCCCTAATTTGATCCCATTTACAATCTTCTACTTATATCTTCAATCTCTTTTCCAAATATTCTTTTTGTCTTGTAGCTAAAATGTGGCTCTCCTTTTCAGTAGTTACATTCTCTCCCACAGTATTGGAAGATACTAATGTCCCCCTTAAATCTTAAGGCCACTTCCACATTACTAACCTCCCCTGCTCTCTGAAACAAATACCAATCAATATGTATCACTCAGTTGCTCTGTAGTTTTTTTTTCCTCATCATCTAAAGTCTTCTGGGTCACCATACCATACCACCACCCCCAACCAGCTCCCTAATTATTTCCCTGGCCCAGCAAATCTTTGACTTCCTTTCTTCTACTAAGGTTGGTAGGTTATTACTATGAGCTCAAGCTCTAAAGCCACAAAAGCTGAACTCTCAGTTTTTCCACTCTATAACTGTATGACCTTGGACAAATTATTGAACCACTATTAGCAGACCTACTATCTTTTTTTTTCTTTCCAATCTGCTGTGCTAACTTTGCAGCTCTGTTATATTTATTCACTTCCTGAAATCCACAATTACTTTCTCCTTTCTCTCTCTCCCTCCCACTCTCTCCATCCTTACATAAATTCAAGTCTACACTTACATTTAGGCAACACTGAGTGGCAGCAAAAAAAGAAAAAAAAAACAAAAAATTTAACCATGCTGGCTGGTTTCACTTTGAATTCAAGACCACCTTCAATGGATCTTTAATACTGTCTAGTATGCATTATGTTCCAAAGTCAATTACTCTTAATTTTAAACTTTCTTCTCAGTTCTCACCTTTGCGTTTGTGGATACATGATTTTGGGAACTGAACCCACACTATAACTCTACCACTGAACTACATCCTAGAGTCCATTTCACTTTTTACTTGTGAGATAGGGTTTCAATAAATTGCCTAGTCTGGCCTGGAACTTGTGATTCTCCTGCCTCAGGCCTATACCACCACATCTAGCTCAGTGTGACTCTTTTCCATCTTCTAACACATTTTTTTTTCTCAAAGTTTTTGTTTTTTTGCTTTTGAGACAGTGTCTTGCTATACAGTTCAGGCTAGTCTTGAGCTCACTATGTAGCTTAGACTGCCTTGAGTTCAGAGTGATCCTCCTGCTTCAACCTCCTGAGTGCTGGGATTACAGGCACTTGCTACCACATCCAGCATTCCCCCATGCCAATTCTAAGCTAATGATCTTATTTACTATTTCAATTTAAAAAAACAGAGGCAATGAGAAGAAAACTTTACCCACTTTTATACCACCACATCTGCCACCCCTACCTGTACCTGGACTTTTCCCTAATTCCTGTCTCATTTTTCCAACTGCCACTTAGGCCCAGGGGTTTAGCTCAGCTGCATAAGCTCCTGCTTGGCAAGCGCAAGACTGTGAGTTCAATCCCCAGTACCAAAAAAAAAAAAAAAATCATTGCCCACTTAATAGCTAGGCATGATGGTACACCCATGTAATCCTTAGGCAGCTGGGCCGGAGGACTGCCACAAATGTGAGGCCAACTTGGGATATATAATCAGTTCAAGACTACTCTGAACTACACAGCAGGACAATGTCTCAAAAACCAAAACAAAAAACCTGAAAGGTTGCCCACTTAACAGCTCCATGTGGATGTCCAATAAACACCTCAATTCACACACCTCATTTCCTAGTCTGCCATTCCTTGCTGCCCCCAAACTTTTGCTCAAAAATCTTCAGGAGTCATTACTGATGCCTTTCTTCACATTCAATGTATCACTAAATGCTGTCAACTCTATATTCAATTTCCAGAATCAAGACCTTCTCACTCCAAACACCTAGTCCAAGCCACCACAGAGAAGGAGTAGTCTATTTTCTAAATACTGCAACTGCTTCTTTGCTGGCCACTCTGCTGCCTCCCTCTCACTTCCCCTCTCCCTACAGTCCTCCTCTGCATAGCATTAATATTGTCAGTGATCCTTTCAAAGCACAATTAGAACATTTCACACCATTCATCAAAATACTCTGGTGGCTTCCCACATCCTCATTTTACAAAATCACATGTGGTGTGATCTCTTCCTACCAACTTTTTTCCTCCACCTTCCCCCTTCCCCATTCCGGCATGGTGTGAATGAATCAATTAATCTCCCTTTCATGTCTTACAAGAATTTCTTGGGTACCAAATAGTTTCTTTTCACTCATCCTCTTCTCATGCAAGAATACTGATAGGAGAACAGGAGGAGGGTTTTTTAATGGTGATGTTTTAAAAATAAGGTGGGTGACTTGACTAAAAGACTAAGTGACACACATAAATATGAAGAGCAATCACTTGCTGTTTTATAGTCACTCTTTCCTATTAGAAAGTATAATCATGACAACCAAGGCCTAGAGCAATGTGCTGCTACATATTTTGCCTATAACATAAAGCCAATTAAAAAATCCATATCTCTTGTAAAGTTCTCATGGGTATTAACATATCTAATTTTATAGAAGGGATATAAACACATATATCTAACACTTTTAATCATTTTTATACAATATATACTAACTTTGTAAATTTCTTCACACTGAGTTACACTGCTAAACTAAAGTTGTAGGATACACTATAGCATGGGGTATAAAAGCATAAACTTTAGAAAGAGAGATGGGTTTCTGAATATGGTTCCACCAACCTTTCTACCTCATGACCCTGGACAATTAAGAGGTTAATGTGGCAGATTAACTGTCACTGACAATACAAGCCAGGTCAATTCATCACCGAAATGCCATTGATGAATTCAATGGTGGTGCTCCTTGAAATAAACATCATTCCATGAATGCCTGCAGAATTGTGGTGGAAGGTCTGACAGCTGCTTAGAGTACCTAAGAGAGCTACGGCACTTGTCAGATTCACCAAAGTAGGGAAAAACTCTCTTTTAGTTGCTCAGTAGAGATGACTTCTACAAGTTATTTTGGAGATAATATGAAAGAAAAACATAATTGTGACAGAAATCACTAGACTGACAATAAGAAGTTCAATAATGAAAGACATACCAATATTAGCCAAAGGCAAATTAAGAGTCACATCTACACCTCAGCATTAACCCACATAGTTTTGTATTATGTTAATTATGACCTAATCCCATCTTGAGCACTCAGGAGGCTGAGGCAGAAAGATCACTGTGAGTTTGAGGCCAGCCTAATCTACATAGTGAGATCCTATCTCAAAAAATAAAACAAAAGGTCAATATAACACCCACTAGTCATTCTTGTAACACAAAATAAAAATTAGGCACTTTCATTATAAACCAGTCTCTGACAGTAGGTTTATGCTACCCAAAAAAGATGTACAGAGGCTGGGGTCTAGCACAGTGCAGCAGTGGTAAATCAAATGTGCAAGGCTCTGGGTTTAATGTATGTGCGTGTGCACACGTGTGTGTGTGTGTGTGTGTGTGTGTGTGTGTGTGTGTGTGTGTGTGTTATAGGGTTTCAATCCTCAGGTAAATTGAAAAATTGAGAAACTAAAGTATTAAGAAACAAGTTCCTAATTCCTATTCTGCTTTTATCCACCAAGTCTCATGCTCTTGGCAAGTCACTGAACTTTTGTTGCATGTCTACTATGTGCCAAATACTACACTACATATTATTTCATACAAGCCTCACAATGAGTCTGAATATAGATAACACAAATTAAGAGTCAAAGAGAGGTTAAATAATCTAGGCCAATTTCATTCAGTTCTAGTGCAGAACTGAGATGTAAAACCCAGCCTATACAATACAAATCAAAACCCAGCCAACATGATGCAAATCAAGTTTATTTTCAGGACTGAAATTCTGAGACTAAATGAAAAGCTAAATTGGTGGCTCTGAATCAAGGCCTGCACGTTTGTTGTAGCTGCTGGTTTTAAACGGGAGTCCAAAGAGAAATCTTTCTAGGATCTGTTGGCGATTTCAGAAGTTTGGAAATGCAACGGTTAATTCATTAGAAAGAAATAGCTTCAAGCCCAATGCAAGCCTAAGAAGAACCCATGCTCTGAGGCTCAGCCACCAGAAGCCTGGTAACCTGGTAAGCCCAAAACTTAGTCAATTGTGTATTGAAGCTTTGATTAAAAAACAAAGAAAAAAGAAAAACCCTAAAGACTTAGTTCTAAAGGACTTCTATGAAGATAAAAAAGACATGTGCCCATGCTGGCAGGGTGGTACACCCAAATTCCAAAAGCAGAGAAGCTCCTGTGCTGGTGACCTTTCCAGACCTTGATGGGAAAATAAAGAAAAGAAAGCTGAGGTCAGGTGGAACCCTCTCTCCTGATAGGAGAACATGAACTACCCAGCAACTGCAACACATTTATGTATACAATCAGCATACGATTACATTCATGGAACGTTTAAGGGAAGGATGAGATGTGGAACAGGAAGAGTGGGCTCAGAGAAGAAGCCATGCCCCAAGGTTCTGCCAGCAAAAGGAGACCATGGGTGAGCCATGCCTCACCTCTCCACCACTCCAGGAAACCCAGATAGGAGGAACCCAGGTGCCTAGCACAATCCCCTACACTGAGGAACTGGCAACCAATGCAGGAAACACCTGGGATGCAGCAATGGGCTGATTCAGAGAAACAGGAAAATGTCAACACAAATGAGCAAAATACAATCTCAGACCTCCAGCCAACACTGAAAAAGTTCAGGAGACATAGACATAATAGAAATTAGGGGTTACACACCTGAAATTTCAACTTAGTTCTTGTATTCTTTGGTTAATTTTACATACCTATGTCTGACGGTCAGCTATTTTTAAGATAACAAGATGCATTATGGTAGCCATTGTTAATTTCCTATTGTCTTGTTTTGAACTCCAGTATCGTTTTCATTGTTTTGTTTTTCTTTTGTTTAGTTTTAACATGTCTGATGATCTGGACCTCTATTTTTAAGATAACAAGATGTATTATAGTAGCCACTGTTGACTTCCTACTATCATTCTTTAAAGTCCTGTATCACTTTCACTGATTTCTTTTGTTTGGTTTTAATCTTTTTAAAATAAAAAAATTTAAATTTAAAAAGTTAAATTGTCCGTCCTACCCCTCAATTCTGAAAACATCCTATCCCAAACATATTTCAAAATAAGTCATTGCCAATGTTATAATATCCTTGAGGCAGTAAAAGCAGTTACGTTCCAAATGCAAATATGCACAACAAACTCCTAATTCCATCACACACAAAATTCCTTTATAAATTCAAAAGATGTCATACAACATAAATAGGATTTTCATACTAACTCTTTAATCATGTCCACATTGCTTGGGGAAAAGATGACTTCCCATTAAATGTTAACAAATAATATTTAAAGGTACTTAGAGGTTTTAGTAGAATATTTTGGTATAGTTGTATATATCAAGAGGTTGAGGAGGTAGAGGTAGAACTTAAGAGTTGCAGTGTGCCACGGCCCTGGGTTCAATCTCTAGTCTCACAAATAAAAAAAAAAAAATTTTTTTTTTACAGTTGAAATTTCATTTGGTGACAAATTACTATTATTTTAAGTCATTTTAATGTTTTCCTCTTTCAAAATGCAAACTAAAAAAATAACTATTCAAACTATGCCTGCAGAAAAATATCTAATATCTATTTATTTTTAATAAAAACAAAGCTGATTTTTACATCTTCCCTCCAACCTTAATTAAGAACTTAGACAATACCTGTATTAACTTACCTGCATAAGCAATAATCCAACTATAAAAGCACTGCCTTGACAGTAACCAACCTCACGATCCACTAAAGAATATGCCTGAAAGTAAAAAATGGTGTTTAAAACACTTCAATATCATATATTATACCTTCCTTCTCTAAAAACCTAACCTGGTGAAACAAGTAGATTAAAGCTTCTTCTAGAAAAGCTTTTGTGGGGCTGGGGATTTAGTTCAGTGGCTTAAGCGCCTGCCTAGCAAGTGCAAGGTAGAGTTCAAAAACCTCGCACTTGCAAAAAAGGGGAAAAGGGAAAGGGGACAGGGGACAGGGGAGAGAGGACAGGGGAAAGGGAAAGGGAAAGGGAAAGGGAAAGGGAAAGGGAAAGGGAAAGGGAAAGGGAAAGGGAAAGGGAAAGGGAGAAAAGGAAAAAGGAAAAAGGGGAAAGGGGAAAGGCAAGGCAAGGCAAGCTTTTGCTTCCTTATTACAGATGTTATCCCTTTTTTGGGGCGGGGGGGCGCTGTGGGTTCCTGAGACAAGGTCTCATTATGTCATTCAGGTTGACCAGGAACATACTATGTAGCCCAGCCTGGCCTCAAATTCATGGTGATTCTCCTG